>CAJUZA010000028.1:0-86778 GCA_910592295.1 Andrena haemorrhoa
GCTCGCTTGGCTCGCTTGGCTCGCTTGGCTCGCTTGGCTCGCTTGGCTCGCTTGGCTCGCTTGGCTCGCTTGGCTCGCTTGGCTCGCTTGGCTCGCTTGGCTCGTTTGGCTCGTTTGGCTCGTTTGACTCGTTTGACACGTTTGACTCGTTTGACTCGTTTGACTCGTTTGACTCGTTTGACTCGTTTGACTCGTTTGACTCGTTTGACTCGTTTGACTCGTTTGGCTCGTTTGGCTCGTTTGGCTCGTTTGGCTCGTTTGACTCGATTGTCCTGTTCGACCCGTTTCACTCGTTTAACTCGTTTCACTCGTTTGACTCGTTTGACTCGTTTGACTCGTTTGACTCGTTTGACTCGGTTGACTCGCTTGGCTCGCTTGGCTCGCTTGGCTCGGTTGGCTCGCTTGGCTCGCTTGGCTCGCTTGGCTCGCTTGGCTCGCTTGGCTCGCTTGGCTCGTTTGACTCGTTTGACTCGTTTGACTCGTTTGACTCGTTTGACTCGTTTGACTCGCTTGACTCGTTTGACTCGTTTGACTCGTTTGACTCGGTTGACTCGCTTGGCTCGCTTGGCTCGCTTGGCTCGCTTGGCTCGCTTGGCTCGCTTGGCTCGCTTGGCTCGCTTGGCTCGCTTGGCTCGCTTGGCTCGCTTGGCTCGCTTGGCTCGCTTGGCTCGCTTGGCTCGGTTGGCTCGGTTGGCTCGCTTGGCTCGCTTGGCTCGCTTGGCTCGCTTGGCTCGCTTGGCTCGTTTGGCTCGTTTGACTCGTTTGACTCGTTTGACTCGTTTGACTCGTTTGACTCGTTTGACTCGTTTGACTCGGTTGACTCGCTTGGCTCGCTTGGCTCGGTTGGCTCGCTTGGCTCGCTTGGCTCGCTTGGCTCGCTTGGCTCGCTTGGCTCGTTTGGCTCGTTTGGCTCGTTTCACTCGTTCGACCCGTTTGACCCGTTTGACACGTTTGACTCGTTTCACTCGTTTGACTCGTTTCACTCGTTTGACTCGTTTGACTCGTTTGACTCGTTTGGCTCGTTTGGCTCGTTTGGCTCGTTTGGCTCGTTTGGCTCGTTTGACTCGATTGTCCTGTTCGACCCGTTTCACTCGTTTAACTCGTTTCACTCGTTTGACTCGTTTGACTCGTTTGACTCGTTTGACTCGTTTGATTCGTTTGACTCGTTTGACTCGTTTGACTCGGTTGACTCGTTTGGCTCGTTTGGCTCGTTTGGCTCGTTTGGCTCGTTTGGCTCGTTTGGCTCGTTTGACTCCGATTGTCCTGTTCGACCCGTTTCACTCGTTTAACTCGTTTCACTCGTTTGACTCGTTTGACTCGTTTGACTCGTTTGACTCGTTTGACTCGGTTGACTCGTTTGACTCGTTTGACTCGTTTGACTCGTTTGACTCGGTTGACTCGCTTGGCTCGCTTGGCTCGCTTGGCTCGCTTGGCTCGCTTGGCTCGCTTGGCTCGCTTGGCTCGCTTGGCTCGCTTGGCTCGCTTGGCTCGCTTGGCTCGCTTGGCTCGCTTGGCTCGGTTGGCTCGGTTGGCTCGCTTGGCTCGCTTGGCTCGCTTGGCTCGCTTGGCTCGCTTGGCTCGTTTGGCTCGTTTGACTCGTTTGACTCGGTTGACTCGTTTGACTCGTTTGACTCGTTGGACTCGTTTGACTCGTTTGACTCGGTTGACTCGCTTGGCTCGCTTGGCTCGCTTGGCTCGGTTGGCTCGCTTGGCTCGCTTGGCTCGCTTGGCTCGCTTGGCTCGCTTGGCTCGCTTGGCTCGCTTGGCTCGTTTGACTCGTTTGACTCGTTTGACTCGTTTGACTCGTTTGACTCGTTTGACTCGCTTGACTCGTTTGACTCGTTTGACTCGTTTGACTCGGTTGACTCGCTTGGCTCGCTTGGCTCGCTTGGCTCGCTTGGCTCGCTTGGCTCGCTTGGCTCGCTTGGCTCGCTTGGCTCGCTTGGCTCGCTTGGCTCGCTTGGCTCGCTTGGCTCGCTTGGCTCGCTTGGCTCGGTTGGCTCGGTTGGCTCGCTTGGCTCGCTTGGCTCGCTTGGCTCGCTTGGCTCGCTTGGCTCGTTTGGCTCGTTTGACTCGTTTGACTCGTTGACTCGTTTGACTCGTTTGACTCGTTTGACTCGTTTGACTCGGTTGACTCGCTTGGCTCGCTTGGCTCGGTTGGCTCGCTTGGCTCGCTTGGCTCGCTTGGCTCGCTTGGCTCGCTTGGCTCGTTTGGCTCGTTTGGCTCGTTTCACTCGTTCGACCCGTTTGACCCGTTTGACACGTTTGACTCGTTTCACTCGTTTGACTCGTTTCACTCGTTTGACTCGTTTGACTCGTTTGACTCGTTTGGCTCGTTTGGCTCGTTTGGCTCGTTTGGCTCGTTTGGCTCGTTTGACTCGATTGTCCTGTTCGACCCGTTTCACTCGTTTAACTCGTTTCACTCGTTTGACTCGTTTGACTCGTTTGACTCGTTTGACTCGTTTGATTCGTTTGACTCGTTTGACTCGTTTGACTCGGTTGACTCGTTTGGCTCGTTTGGCTCGTTTGGCTCGTTTGGCTCGTTTGGCTCGTTTGGCTCGTTTGACTC
The DNA here is from genome assembly GCA_910592295.1 of Andrena haemorrhoa. Classification (NCBI taxonomy): domain Eukaryota; kingdom Metazoa; phylum Arthropoda; class Insecta; order Hymenoptera; family Andrenidae; genus Andrena; species Andrena haemorrhoa. The sequence continues at coordinate 2,570 of CAJUZA010000028.1, forward strand.
CGATTGTCCTGTTCGACCCGTTTCACTCGTTTAACTCGTTTCACTCGTTTGACTCGTTTGACTCGTTTGACTCGTTTGACTCGTTTGACTCGGTTGACTCGCTTGGCTCGCTTGGCTCGCTTGGCTCGCTTGGCTCGCTTGGCTCGCTTGGCTCGTTTGGCTCGTTTGACTCGTTTGACTCGTTTGACTCGTTTGACTCGTTTGACTCGCTTGACTCGTTTGACTCGTTTGACTCGTTTGACTCGGTTGACTCGCTTGGCTCGCTTGGCTCGCTTGGCTCGCTTGGCTCGCTTGGCTCGCTTGGCTCGCTTGGCTCGCTTGGCTCGCTTGGCTCGCTTGGCTCGGTTGGCTCGGTTGGCTCGCTTGGCTCGCTTGGCTCGCTTGGCTCGCTTGGCTCGCTTGGCTCGTTTGGCTCGTTTGACTCGTTTGACTCGTTTGACTCGTTTGACTCGTTTGACTCGTTTGACTCGTTTGACTCGTTTGACTCGTTTGACTCGTTTGACTCGTTTGACTCGTTTGACTCGCTTGACCCGATTGACTCGAGTAACTCGTTTGACTCGTTTGACTCGTTTGACTCGATTGACTCGTTTCACTCGTTTCACTCGTTTTACTCGTTTGACTCGTTTGACTCGTTTGACTCGTTTCACTCGTTTCACTCGTTTGACTCGATTGTCCTGTTCGACCCGTTTCACTCGTTTGACTCGTTTCACTCGTTTGACTCGTTTGACTCGTTTGACTCGTTTGACTCGTTTGACTCGTTTGACTCGTTTGACTCGTTTGACTCGGATGACTCGTTTGGCTCGTTTGGCTCGTTTGGCTCGTTTGGCTCGTTTGGCTCGTTTGACTCGATTGTCCTGTTCGACCCGTTTCACTCGTTTAACTCGTTTCACTCGTTTGACACGTTTGACTCGTTTGACTCGTTTGACTCGTTTGACTCGTTTGACTCGTTTGACTCGGTTGACTCGCTTGGCTCGCTTGGCTCGCTTGGCTCGGTTGGCTCGCTTGGCTCGCTTGGCTCGCTTGGCTCGCTTGGCTCGCTTGGCTCGCTTGGCTCGTTTGACTCGTTTGACTCGTTTGACTCGTTTGACTCGTTTGACTCGTTTGACTCGCTTGACTCGTTTGACTCGTTTGACTCGTTTGACTCGGTTGACTCGCTTGGCTCGCTTGGCTCGCTTGGCTCGCTTGGCTCGCTTGGCTCGCTTGGCTCGCTTGGCTCGCTTGGCTCGCTTGGCTCGCTTGGCTCGTTTGGCTCGTTTGGCTCGTTTCACTCGTTCGACCCGTTTGACCCGTTTGACACGTTTGACTCGTTTGACTCGTTTGACTCGTTTGACTCGTTTGACTCGTTTGACTCGTTTGACTCGTTTGACTCGTTTGACTCGTTTGACTCGTTTGACTCGTTTGACTCGTTTGACTCGTTTGACTCGTTTGACTCGTTTGACTCGTTTGACTCGTTTGACTCGTTTGACTCGTTTGACTCGTTTGACTCGTTTGACTCGTTTGACTCGTTTGACTCGTTTGACTCGTTTGACTCGTTTGACTCGTTTGACTCGTTTGACTCGTTTGGCTCGTTTGGCTCGTTTGGCTCGTTTGGCTCGTTTGGCTCGTTTGGCTCGTTTGGCTCGTTTGACTCGTTTGACTCGTTTGACTCGTTTGACTCGTTTGGCTCGTTTGGCTCGTTTGGCTCGTTTGGCTCGTTTGACTCGATTGTACTGTTCGACCCGTTTCACTCGTTTAACTCGTTTCACTCGTTTGACTCGTTTGACTCGTTTGACTCGTTTGACTCGTTTGACTCGTTTGACTCGGATGACTCGTTTGGCTCGTTTGGCTCGTTTGGCTCGTTTGGCTCGTTTGGCTCGTTTGACTCGATTGTCCTGTTCGACCCGTTTCACTCGTTTAACTCGTTTCACTCGTTTGACTCGTTTGACTCGTTTGACTCGTTTGACTCGTTTGACTCGTTTGACTCGTTTGACTCGGTTGACTCGCTTGGCTCGCTTGGCTCGCTTGGCTCGCTTGGCTCGGTTGGCTCGCTTGGCTCGCTTGGCTCGCTTGGCTCGCTTGGCTCGCTTGGCTCGCTTGGCTCGTTTGACTCGTTTGACTCGTTTGACTCGTTTGACTCGTTTGACTCGTTTGACTCGCTTGACTCGTTTGACTCGTTTGACTCGCTTGGCTCGGTTGACTCGCTTGGCTCGCTTGGCTCGCTTGGCTCGCTTGGCTCGCTTGGCTCGCTTGGCTCGCTTGGCTCGCTTGGCTCGCTTGGCTCGTTTGGCTCGTTTGGCTCGTTTCACTCGTTCGACCCGTTTGACCCGTTTGACACGTTTGACTCGTTTGACTCGTTTGACTCGTTTGACTCGTTTGACTCGTTTGACTCGTTTGACTCGTTTGACTCGTTTGACTCGTTTGACTCGTTTGACTCGTTTGACTCGTTTGACTCGTTTGACTCGTTTGACTCGTTTGACTCGTTTGGGTCGTTTGGCTCGTTTGGCTCGTTTGGCTCGTTTGGCTCGTTTGGCTCGTTTGGCTCGTTTGACTCGCTTGGCTCGCTTGGCTCGCTTGGCTCGCTTGGCTCGCTTGGCTCGCTTGGCTCGCTTGGCTCGCTTGGCTCGTTTGGCTCGTTTGGCTCGTTTCACTCGTTCGACCCGTTTGACCCGTTTGACACGTTTGACTCGTTTGACTCGTTTGACTCGTTTGACTCGTTTGACTCGTTTGACTCGTTTGACTCGTTTGACTCGTTTGACTCGTTTGACTCGTTTGACTCGTTTGACTCGTTTGACTCGTTTGACTCGTTTGACTCGTTTGACTCGTTTGACTCGTTTGACTCGTTTGACTCGTTTGGGTCGTTTGGCTCGTTTGGCTCGTTTGGCTCGTTTGGCTCGTTTGGCTCGTTTGGCTCGTTTGGCTCGTTTGGCTCGTTTGGCTCGTTTGGCTCGTTTGGCTCGTTTGGCTCGTTTGGCTCGTTTGGCTCGTTTGGCTCGTTTGGCTCGTTTGGCTCGTTTGGCTCGTTTGGCTCGTTTGGCTCGTTTGGCTCGTTTGGCTCGTTTGGCTCGTTTGGCTCGTTTGGCTCGTTTGGCTCGTTTGGCTCGTTTGGCTCGTTTGGCTCGTTTGGCTCGTTTGGCTCGTTTGGCTCGTTTGGCTCGTTTGGCTCGTTTGACTCGTTTGACTCGTTTGACTCGTTTGACTCGTTTGACTCGTTTGACTCGTTTGACTCGTTTGACTCGTTTGACTCGTTTGACTCGTTTGACTCGTTTGACTCGTTTGACTCGTTTGACTCGTTTGACTCGATTGACTCGTTTCACTCGTTTCACTTGTTTTACTCGTTTGACTCGTTTGACTCGTTTGACTCGTTTCACTCGTTTCACTCGTTTGACTCGATTGTCCTGTTCGACCCGTTTCACTCGTTTGACTCGTTTCACTCGTTTGACTCGTTTGACTCGTTTGACTCGTTTGACTCGTTTGACTCGTATGACTCGTTTGACTCGTTTGACTCGTTTGACTCGTTTGACTCGTTTGACTCGTTTGACTCGTTTGACTCGTTTGACTCGTTTGACTCGTTTGACTCGTTTGACTCGTTTGACTCGTTTGACTCGTTTGACTCGTTTGACTCGTTTGACTCGTTTGACTCGTTTGACTCGTTTGACTCGTTTGACTCGTTTGACTCGTTTGACTCGTTTGACTCGTTTGACTCGTTTGACTCGTTTGACTCGTTTGACTCGTTTGACTCGTTTGACTCGTTTGACTCGTTTGACTCGTTTGACTCGTTTGACTCGTTTGGCTCGTTTGGCTCGTTTGGCTCGTTTGGCTCGTTTGGCTCGTTTGGCTCGTTTGGCTCGTTTGGCTCGTTTGGCTCGTTTGGCTCGTTTGGCTCGTTTGGCTCGTTTGGCTCGTTTGGCTCGTTTGGCTCGTTTGGCTCGTTTGGCTCGTTTGGCTCGTTTGGCTCGTTTGGCTCGTTTGGCTCGTTTGACTCGATTGTCCTGTTCGACCCGTTTCACTCGTTTAACTCGTTTCACTCGTTTGACTCGTTTGACTCGTATGACTCGTTTGACTCGTTTGACTCGTTTGACTCGTTTGACTCGTTTGACTCGTTTGACTCGTTTGACTCGTTTGACTCGTTTGACTCGTTTGACTCGTTTGACTCGTTTGACTCGTTTGACTCGTTTGACTCGTTTGACTCGTTTGACTCGTTTGACTCGTTTGACTCGTTTGACTCGTTTGACTCGTTTGACTCGTTTGACTCGTTTGACTCGTTTGACTCGTTTGACTCGTTTGACTCGTTTGACTCGTTTGACTCGTTTGACTCGTTTGACTCGTTTGACTCGTTTGACTCGTTTGACTCGTTTGACTCGTTTGACTCGTTTGACTCGTTTGACTCGTTTGACTCGTTTGACTCGTTTGACTCGTTTGACTCGTTTGACTCGTTTGACTCGTTTGACTCGTTTGACTCGTTTGACTCGTTTGACTCGTTTGACTCGTTTGACTCGTTTGACTCGTTTGACTCGTTTGACTCGTTTGACTCGTTTGACTCGTTTGACTCGTTTGGCTCGTTTGGCTCGTTTGGCTCGTTTGGCTCGTTTGGCTCGTTTGGCTCGTTTGGCTCGTTTGGCTCGTTTGGCTCGTTTGGCTCGTTTGGCTCGTTTGGCTCGTTTGACTCGTTTGACTCGTTTGACTCGTTTGACTCGTTTGGCTCGTTTGGCTCGTTTGGCTCGTTTGGCTCGTTTGACTCGATTGTCCTGTTCGACCCGTTTCACTCGTTTAACTCGTTTCACTCGTTTGACTCGTTTGACTCGTTTGACTCGTTTGACTCGTTTGACTCGTTTGACTCGGTTGACTCGTTTGGCTCGTTTGGCTCGTTTGGCCCGTTTGGCTCGTTTGGCTCGTTTGACTCGATTGTCCTGTTCGACCCGTTTCACTCGTTTAACTCGTTTCACTCGTTTGACTCGTTTGACTCGTTTGACTCGTTTGACTCGTTTGACTCGTTTGACTCGTTTGACTCGGTTGACTCGCTTGGCTCGCTTGACTCGCTTGGCTCGCTTGGCTCGCTTGGCTCGCTTGGCTCGCTTGGCTCGCTTGGCTCGCTTGGCTCGCTTGGCTCGCTTGGCTCGCTTGGCTCGTTTGGCTCGTTTGGCTCGTTTCACTCGTTCGACCCGTTTGACCCGTTTGACACGTTTGACTCGTTTGACTCGTTTGACTCGTTTGACTCGTTTGACTCGTTTGACTCGTTTGACTCGTTTGACTCGTTTGACTCGTTTGACTCGTTTGACTCGTTTGACTCGTTTGACTCGTTTGACTCGTTTGACTCGTTTGACTCGTTTGACTCGTTTGACTCGTTTGACTCGTTTGACTCGTTTGACTCGTTTGACTCGTTTGACTCGTTTGACTCGTTTGACTCGTTTGACTCGTTTGACTCGTTTGACTCGTTTGACTCGTTTGGCTCGTTTGGCTCGTTTGGCTCGTTTGGCTCGTTTGGCTCGTTTGGCTCGTTTGGCTCGTTTGACTCGTTTGACTCGTTTGACTCGTTTGACTCGTTTGGCTCGTTTGGCTCGTTTGGCTCGTTTGGCTCGTTTGACTCGATTGTACTGTTCGACCCGTTTCACTCGTTTAACTCGTTTCACTCGTTTGACTCGTTTGACTCGTTTGACTCGTTTGACTCGTTTGACTCGTTTGACTCGGATGACTCGTTTGGCTCGTTTGGCTCGTTTGGCTCGTTTGGCTCGTTTGGCTCGTTTGACTCGATTGTCCTGTTCGACCCGTTTCACTCGTTTAACTCGTTTCACTCGTTTGACTCGTTTGACTCGTTTGACTCGTTTGACTCGTTTGACTCGTTTGACTCGTTTGACTCGGTTGACTCGCTTGGCTCGCTTGGCTCGCTTGGCTCGGTTGGCTCGCTTGGCTCGCTTGGCTCGCTTGGCTCGCTTGGCTCGCTTGGCTCGCTTGGCTCGTTTGACTCGTTTGACTCGTTTGACTCGTTTGACTCGTTTGACTCGTTTGACTCGCTTGACTCGTTTGACTCGTTTGACTCGTTTGACTCGGTTGACTCGCTTGGCTCGCTTGGCTCGCTTGGCTCGCTTGGCTCGCTTGGCTCGCTTGGCTCGCTTGGCTCGCTTGGCTCGCTTGGCTCGCTTGGCTCGTTTGGCTCGTTTGGCTCGTTTCACTCGTTCGACCCGTTTGACCCGTTTGACACGTTTGACTCGTTTGACTCGTTTGACTCGTTTGACTCGTTTGACTCGTTTGACTCGTTTGACTCGTTTGACTCGTTTGACTCGTTTGACTCGTTTGACTCGTTTGACTCGTTTGACTCGTTTGACTCGTTTGACTCGTTTGACTCGTTTGACTCGTTTGACTCGTTTGGGTCGTTTGGCTCGTTTGGCTCGTTTGGCTCGTTTGGCTCGTTTGGCTCGTTTGGCTCGTTTGACTCGCTTGGCTCGCTTGGCTCGCTTGGCTCGCTTGGCTCGCTTGGCTCGCTTGGCTCGCTTGGCTCGCTTGGCTCGTTTGGCTCGTTTGGCTCGTTTCACTCGTTCGACCCGTTTGACCCGTTTGACACGTTTGACTCGTTTGACTCGTTTGACTCGTTTGACTCGTTTGACTCGTTTGACTCGTTTGACTCGTTTGACTCGTTTGACTCGTTTGACTCGTTTGACTCGTTTGACTCGTTTGACTCGTTTGACTCGTTTGACTCGTTTGACTCGTTTGACTCGTTTGACTCGTTTGACTCGTTTGGGTCGTTTGGCTCGTTTGGCTCGTTTGGCTCGTTTGGCTCGTTTGGCTCGTTTGGCTCGTTTGGCTCGTTTGGCTCGTTTGGCTCGTTTGGCTCGTTTGGCTCGTTTGGCTCGTTTGGCTCGTTTGGCTCGTTTGGCTCGTTTGGCTCGTTTGGCTCGTTTGGCTCGTTTGGCTCGTTTGGCTCGTTTGGCTCGTTTGGCTCGTTTGGCTCGTTTGGCTCGTTTGGCTCGTTTGGCTCGTTTGGCTCGTTTGGCTCGTTTGACTCGTTTGACTCGTTTGACTCGTTTGACTCGTTTGACTCGTTTGACTCGTTTGACTCGTTTGACTCGTTTGACTCGTTTGACTCGTTTGACTCGTTTGACTCGTTTGACTCGTTTGACTCGTTTGACTCGTTTGACTCGTTTGACTCGTTTGACTCGTTTGACTCGTTTGACTCGATTGACTCGTTTCACTCGTTTCACTTGTTTTACTCGTTTGACTCGTTTGACTCGTTTGACTCGTTTCACTCGTTTCACTCGTTTGACTCGATTGTCCTGTTCGACCCGTTTCACTCGTTTGACTCGTTTCACTCGTTTGACTCGTTTGACTCGTTTGACTCGTTTGACTCGTTTGACTCGTATGACTCGTTTGACTCGTTTGACTCGTTTGACTCGTTTGACTCGTTTGACTCGTTTGACTCGTTTGACTCGTTTGACTCGTTTGACTCGTTTGACTCGTTTGACTCGTTTGACTCGTTTGACTCGTTTGACTCGTTTGACTCGTTTGACTCGTTTGACTCGTTTGACTCGTTTGACTCGTTTGACTCGTTTGACTCGTTTGACTCGTTTGACTCGTTTGACTCGTTTGACTCGTTTGACTCGTTTGACTCGTTTGACTCGTTTGACTCGTTTGACTCGTTTGGCTCGTTTGGCTCGTTTGGCTCGTTTGGCTCGTTTGGCTCGTTTGGCTCGTTTGGCTCGTTTGGCTCGTTTGGCTCGTTTGACTCGTTTGGCTCGTTTGGCTCGTTTGGCTCGTTTGGCTCGTTTGGCTCGTTTGGCTCGTTTGGCTCGTTTGGCTCGTTTGGCTCGTTTGGCTCGTTTGGCTCGTTTGGCTCGTTTGGCTCGTTTGGCTCGTTTGACTCGATTGTCCTGTTCGACCCGTTTCACTCGTTTAACTCGTTTCACTCGTTTGACTCGTTTGACTCGTATGACTCGTTTGACTCGTTTGACTCGTTTGACTCGTTTGACTCGTTTGACTCGTTTGACTCGTTTGACTCGTTTGACTCGTTTGACTCGTTTGACTCGTTTGACTCGTTTGACTCGTTTGACTCGTTTGACTCGTTTGACTCGTTTGACTCGTTTGACTCGTTTGACTCGTTTGACTCGTTTGACTCGTTTGACTCGTTTGACTCGTTTGACTCGTTTGACTCGTTTGACTCGTTTGACTCGTTTGACTCGTTTGACTCGTTTGACTCGTTTGACTCGTTTGACTCGTTTGACTCGTTTGACTCGTTTGACTCGTTTGACTCGTTTGACTCGTTTGACTCGTTTGACTCGTTTGACTCGTTTGACTCGTTTGACTCGTTTGACTCGTTTGACTCGTTTGACTCGTTTGACTCGTTTGACTCGTTTGACTCGTTTGACTCGTTTGACTCGTTTGACTCGTTTGGCTCGTTTGGCTCGTTTGGCTCGTTTGGCTCGTTTGGCTCGTTTGGCTCGTTTGGCTCGTTTGGCTCGTTTGGCTCGTTTGGCTCGTTTGGCTCGTTTGACTCGTTTGACTCGTTTGACTCGTTTGACTCGTTTGGCTCGTTTGGCTCGTTTGGCTCGTTTGGCTCGTTTGACTCGATTGTCCTGTTCGACCCGTTTCACTCGTTTAACTCGTTTCACTCGTTTGACTCGTTTGACTCGTTTGACTCGTTTGACTCGTTTGACTCGTTTGACTCGGTTGACTCGTTTGGCTCGTTTGGCTCGTTTGGCCCGTTTGGCTCGTTTGGCTCGTTTGACTCGATTGTCCTGTTCGACCCGTTTCACTCGTTTAACTCGTTTCACTCGTTTGACTCGTTTGACTCGTTTGACTCGTTTGACTCGTTTGACTCGTTTGACTCGTTTGACTCGGTTGACTCGCTTGGCTCGCTTGGCTCGCTTGGCTCGCTTGGCTCGCTTGGCTCGCTTGGCTCGCTTGGCTCGCTTGGCTCGTTTGACTCGTTTGACTCGTTTGACTCGTTTGACTCGTTTGACTCGTTTGACTCGCTTGACTCGTTTGACTCGTTTGACTCGTTTGACTCGGTTGACTCGCTTGGCTCGCTTGACTCGTTTCACTCGTTTCACTCGTTTGACTCGTTTCACTCGTTTGACTCGTTTGACTCGATTGTCCTGTTCGACCCGTTTCACTCGTTTGACTCGTTTCACTCGTTTGACTCGTTTGACTCGTTTGACTCGTTTGACTCGTTTGACTCGTTTGACTCGTTTGACTCGTTTGGCTCGTTTGGCTCGTTTGGCTCGTTTGGCTCGTTTGGCTCGTTTGGCTCGTTTGGCTCGTTTGGCTCGTTTGGCTCGTTTGGCTCGTTTGGCTCGTTTGACTCGTTTGACTCGTTTGACTCGTTTGACTCGTTTGGCTCGTTTGGCTCGTTTGGCTCGTTTGGCTCGTTTGACTCGATTGTCCTGTTCGACCCGTTTCACTCGTTTAACTCGTTTCACTCGTTTGACTCGTTTGACTCGTTTGACTCGTTTGACTCGTTTGACTCGTTTGACTCGGTTGACTCGTTTGGCTCGTTTGGCTCGTTTGGCTCGTTTGGCTCGTTTGGCTCGTTTGGCTCGTTTGGCTCGTTTGGCTCGTTTGGCTCGTTTGGCTCGTTTGGCTCGTTTGGCTCGTTTGACTCGTTTGGCTCGTTTGACTCGTTTGGCTCGTTTGACTCGTTTGACTCGTTTGACTCGTTTGACTCGTTTGACTCGTTTGACTCGTTTGACTCGTTTGACTCGTTTGACTCGTTTGACTCGTTTGACTCGTTTGACTCGTTTGACTCGTTTGACTCGTTTGACTCGTTTGACTCGTTTGACTCGTTTGACTCGTTTGACTCGTTTGACTCGTTTGACTCGTTTGACTCGTTTGACTCGTTTGACTCGTTTCACTCGTTTCACTCGTTTGACTCGTTTCACTCGTTTGACTCGTTTCACTCGTTTGACTCGTTTCACTCGTTTGACTCGTTTCACTCGTTTGACTCGTTTGACTCGTTTGACTCGTTTGACTCGTTTGACTCGTTTGACTCGTTTGACTCGTTTGACTCGTTTGACTCGTTTGACTCGTTTGACTCGTTTGACTCGTTTGACTCGTTTGACTCGTATGACTCGTTTGACTCGTTTGACTCGTTTGACTCGTTTGACTCGTTTGACTCGTTTGACTCGTTTGACTCGTTTGACTCGTTTGACTCGTTTGACTCGTTTGACTCGTTTGACTCGTTTGACTCGTTTGACTCGTTTGACTCGTTTGACTCGTTTGACTCGTTTGACTCGTTTGACTCGTTTGACTCGTTTGACTCGTTTGACTCGTTTGACTCGTTTGACTCGTTTGACTCGTTTGACTCGTTTGACTCGTTTGACTCGTTTGACTCGTTTGACTCGTTTGACTCGTTTGACTCGTTTGACTCGCTTGACCCGATTGACTCGAGTAACTCGTTTGACTCGTTTGACTCGATTGACTCGTTTGACTCGTTTGACTCGTTTGACTCGTTTGACTCGTTTGACTCGTTTGACTCGTTTGACTCGTTTGGCTCGTTTGGCTCGTTTGGCTCGTTTGGCTCGTTTGGCTCGTTTGGCTCGTTTGGCTCGTTTGGCTCGTTTGGCTCGTTTGGCTCGTTTGGCTCGTTTGGCTCGTTTGGCTCGTTTGGCTCGTTTGGCTCGTTTGGCTCGTTTGGCTCGTTTGGCTCGTTTGGCTCGTTTGGCTCGTTTGGCTCGTTTGGCTCGTTTGGCTCGTTTGGCTCGTTTGGCTCGTTTGGCTCGTTTGGCTCGTTTGGCTCGTTTGGCTCGTTTGGCTCGTTTGGCTCGTTTGGCTCGTTTGGCTCGTTTGGCTCGTTTGGCTCGTTTGGCTCGTTTGACTCGTTTGACTCGTTTGACTCGTTTGACTCGTTTGACTCGTTTGACTCGTTTGACTCGTTTGACTCGTTTGACTCGTTTGACTCGATTGTCCTGTTCGACCCGTTTCACACGTTCGACCCGTTTGACACGTTTGACTCGTTTGGCTCGTTTGGCTCGTTTGGATAGTTTGGCTCGTTTGGCTCGTTTGGCTCGTTTGGCTCGTTTGGCTCGTTTGACTCGTTTGACTCGTTTGACTCGTTTGACTCGTTTGACTCGTTTGACTCGTTTGACTCGTTTGACTCGTTTGACTCGTTTGACTCGTTTGACTCGTTTGACTCGTTTGACTCGTTTGACTCGTTTGACTCGTTTGACTCGTTTGACTCGTTTGACTCGTTTGACTCGTTTGACTCGTTTGACTCGTTTGACTCGTTTGACTCGTTTGACTCGTTTGACTCGTTTGACTCGCTTGACCCGATTGACTCGAGTAACTCGTTTGACTCGTTTGACTCGTTTGACTCGATTGACTCGTTTCACTCGTTTCACTCGTTTTACTCGTTTGACTCGTTTGACTCGTTTGACTCGTTTCACTCGTTTCACTCGTTTGACTCGATTGTCCTGTTCGACCCGTTTCACTCGTTTGACTCGTTTCACTCGTTTGACTCGTATGACTCGTTTGACTCGTTTGACTCGTTTGACTCGTTTGACTCGTTTGACTCGTTTGACTCGTTTGACTCGTTTGACTCGTTTGACTCGTTTGACTCGTTTGACTCGTTTGACTCGTTTGACTCGTTTGACTCGTTTGACTCGTTTGACTCGTTTGACTCGTTTGACTCGTTTGACTCGTTTGACTCGTTTGACTCGTTTGACTCGTTTGACTCGTTTGACTCGTTTGACTCGTTTGACTCGTTTGACTCGTTTGACTCGTTTGACTCGTTTGACTCGTTTGACTCGTTTGACTCGTTTGACTCGTTTGACTCGTTTGACTCGTTTGACTCGTTTGACTCGTTTGACTCGTTTGACTCGTTTGACTCGTTTGACTCGTTTGACTCGTTTGACTCGTTTGACTCGTTTGACTCGTTTGACTCGTTTGACTCGTTTGACTCGTTTGACTCGTTTGACTCGTTTGACTCGTTTGACTCGTTTGACTCGTTTGACTCGTTTGACTCGTTTGACTCGTTTGACTCGTTTGACTCGTTTGACTCGTTTGACTCGTTTGACTCGTTTGACTCGTTTGACTCGTTTGACTCGTTTGACTCGTTTGACTCGTTTGACTCGTTTGACTCGTTTGACTCGTTTGACTCGTTTGACTCGTTTGACTCGTTTGACTCGTTTGACTCGTTTGACTCGTTTGACTCGTTTGGCTCGTTTGGCTCGTTTGGCTCGTTTGGCTCGTTTGGCTCGTTTGGCTCGTTTGGCTCGTTTGACTCGTTTGACTCGTTTGACTCGTTTGACTCGTTTGGCTCGTTTGGCTCGTTTGGCTCGTTTGGCTCGTTTGACTCGATTGTCCTGTTCGACCCGTTTCACTCGTTTAACTCGTTTCACTCGTTTGACTCGTTTGACTCGTTTGACTCGTTTGACTCGTTTGACTCGTTTGACTCGGTTGACTCGTTTGGCTCGTTTGGCTCGTTTGGCTCGTTTGGCTCGTTTGGCTCGTTTGACTCGATTGTCCTGTTCGACCCGTTTCACTCGTTTAACTCGTTTCACTCGTTTGACTCGTTTGACTCGTTTGACTCGTTTGACTCGTTTGACTCGTTTGACTCGTTTGACTCGGTTGACTCGCTTGGCTCGCTTGGCTCGCTTGGCTCGCTTGGCTCGCTTGGCTCGCTTGGCTCGCTTGGCTCGCTTGGCTCGTTTGACTCGTTTGACTCGTTTGACTCGTTTGACTCGTTTGACTCGTTTGACTCGCTTGACTCGTTTGACTCGTTTGACTCGTTTGACTCGGTTGACTCGCTTGGCTCGCTTGGCTCGCTTGGCTCGCTTGGCTCGCTTGGCTCGCTTGGCTCGCTTGGCTCGCTTGGCTCGCTTGGCTCGCTTGGCTCGCTTGGCTCGCTTGGCTCGCTTGGCTCGCTTGGCTCGCTTGGCTCGCTTGGCTCGTTTGGCTCGTTTGGCTCGTTTCACTCGTTCGACCCGTTTGACCCGTTTGACACGTTTGACTCGTTTGACTCGTTTGACTCGTTTGACTCGTTTGACTCGTTTGACTCGTTTGACTCGTTTGACTCGTTTGACTCGTTTGACTCGTTTGACTCGTTTGACTCGTTTGACTCGTTTGACTCGTTTGACTCGTTTGACTCGTTTGACTCGTTTGACTCGTTTGACTCGTTTGACTCGTTTGGCTCGTTTGGCTCGTTTGGCTCGTTTGGCTCGTTTGGCTCGTTTGGCTCGTTTGGCTCGTTTGGCTCGTTTGGCTCGTTTGGCTCGTTTGGCTCGTTTGCCTCGTTTGGCTCGTTTGGCTCGTTTGGCTCGTTTGGCTCGTTTGGCTCGTTTGGCTCGTTTGGCTCGTTTGGCTCGTTTGGCTCGTTTGGCTCGTTTGGCTCGTTTGGCTCGTTTGGCTCGTTTGGCTCGTTTGGCTCGTTTGGCTCGTTTGGCTCGTTTGACTCGTTTGGCTCGTTTGACTCGTTTGACTCGTTTGACTCGTTTGACTCGTTTGACTCGTTTGACTCGTTTGACTCGTTTGACTCGTTTGACTCGCTTGACCCGATTGACTCGAGTAACTCGTTTGACTCGTTTGACTCGTTTGACTCGTTTGACTCGTTTGACTCGATTGACTCGTTTCACTCGTTTCACTCGTTTTACTCGTTTGACTCGTTTGACTCGTTTGACTCGTTTCACTCGTTTCACTCGTTTGACTCGATTGTCCTGTTCGACCCGTTTCACTCGTTTGACTCGTTTCACTCGTTTGACTCGTTTGACTCGTTTGACTCGTTTGACTCGTTTGACTCGTATGACTCGTTTGACTCGTTTGACTCGTTTGACTCGTTTGACTCGTTTGACTCGTTTGACTCGTTTGACTCGTTTGACTCGTTTGACTCGTTTGACTCGCTTGGCTCGCTTGGCTCGCTTGGCTCGCTTGGCTCGCTTGGCTCGGTTGGCTCGCTTGGCTCGCTTGGCTCGCTTGGCTCGCTTGGCTCGCTTGGCTCGCTTGGCTCGTTTGGCTCGTTTGACTCGTTTGACTCGTTTGACTCGTTTGACTCGTTTGACTCGCTTGATTCGTTTGACTCGTTTGACTCGTTTGACTCGGTTGACTCGCTTGGCTCGCTTGGCTCGCTTGGCTCGCTTGGCTCGCTTGGCTCGCTTGGCTCGCTTGGCTCGCTTGGCTCGCTTGGATCGTTTGGCTCGTTTGGCTCGTTTGGCTCGTTTGGGTCGTTTGGCTCGTTTGACTCGATTGTCCTGTTCGACCCGTTTCACTCGTTTAACTCGTTTCACTCGTTTGACTCGTTTGACTCGTATGACTCGTTTGACTCGTTTGACTCGTTTGACTCGTTTGACTCGTTTGACTCGTTTGACTCGTTTGACTCGTTTGACTCGTTTGACTCGTTTGACTCGTTTGACTCGTTTGACTCGTTTGACTCGTTTGACTCGTTTGACTCGTTTGACTCGTTTGACTCGTTTGACTCGTTTGACTCGTTTGACTCGTTTGACTCGTTTGACTCGTTTGACTCGTTTGGCTCGTTTGGCTCGTTTGGCTCGTTTGGCTCGTTTGGCTCGTTTGGCTCGTTTGGCTCGTTTGGCTCGTTTGGCTCGTTTGGCTCGTTTGGCTCGTTTGGCTCGTTTGGCTCGTTTGGCTCGTTTGGCTCGTTTGGCTCGTTTGGCTCGTTTGGCTCGTTTGGCTCGTTTGGCTCGTTTGGCTCGTTTGGCTCGTTTGGCTCGTTTGGCTCGTTTGGCTCGTTTGGCTCGTTTGGCTCGTTTGGCTCGTTTGGCTCGTTTGGCTCGTTTGGCTCGTTTGGCTCGTTTGGCTCGTTTGGCTCGTTTGGCTCGTTTGGCTCGTTTGGCTCGTTTGGCTCGTTTGGCTCGTTTGGCTCGTTTGGCTCGTTTGACTCGTTTGACTCGTTTGACTCGTTTGACTCGTTTGACTCGTTTGACTCGTTTGACTCGTTTGACTCGTTTGACTCGTTTGACTCGTTTTACTCGTTTGACTCGTTTGACTCGTTTGACTCGTTTGACTCGTTTGACTCGTTTGACTCGTTTGACTCGTTTGACTCGTTTGACTCGTTTGACTCGTTTGACTCGTTTGACTCGTTTGACTCGTTTGACTCGTTTGACTCGTTTGACTCGTTTGACTCGTTTGACTCGTTTGACTCGTTTGACTCGTTTGACTCGTTTGACTCGTTTGACTCGTTTGACTCGTTTGACTCGTTTGACTCGTTTGACTCGTTTGACTCGTTTGACTCGTTTGACTCGTTTGACTCGTTTGACTCGTTTGACTCGTTTGACTCGTTTGACTCGTTTGACTCGTTTGACTCGTTTGACTCGTTTGACTCGTTTGACTCGTTTGACTCGTTTGACTCGTTTGACTCGTTTGACTCGTTTGACTCGTTTGACTCGTTTGACTCGTTTGACTCGTTTGACTCGCTTGACCCGATTGACTCGAGTAACTCGTTTGACTCGTTTGACTCGTTTGACTCGATTGACTCGTTTGACTCGTTTGACTCGTTTGACTCGTTTGACTCGTTTGACTCGTTTGACTCGTTTGACTCGTTTGGCTCGTTTGGCTCGTTTGGCTCGTTTGGCTCGTTTGGCTCGTTTGGCTCGTTTGGCTCGTTTGGCTCGTTTGGCTCGTTTGGCTCGTTTGACTCGTTTGACTCGTTTGACTCGTTTGACTCGATTGACTCGTTTGACTCGTTTGACTCGTTTGACTCGTTTGACTCGTTTGACTCGATTGACTCGTTTCACTCGTTTCACTCGTTTTACTCGTTTGACTCGTTTCACTCGTTTCACTCGTTTGACTCGATTGTCCTGTTCGACCCGTTTCACTCGTTTGACTCGTTTCACTCGTTTGACTCGTTTGACTCGTTTGACTCGTTTGACTCGTATGACTCGTTTGACTCGTTTGACTCGTTTGACTCGTTTGACTCGTTTGACTCGTTTGACTCGTTTGACTCGTTTGACTCGTTTGACTCGTTTGACTCGTTTGACTCGTTTGACTCGTTTGGCTCGTTTGGCTCGTTTGGCTCGTTTGGCTCGTTTGACTCGATTGTCCTGTTCGACCCGTTTCACTCGTTTGACTCGTTTGACTCGTTTGACTCGTTTGACTCGTTTGACTCGTTTGACTCGTTTGGCTCGTTTGGCTCGTTTGGCTCGTTTGGCTCGTTTGACTCGATTGTCCTGTTCGACCCGTTTCACTCGTTTAACTCGTTTCACTCGTTTGACTCGTTTGACTCGTTTGACTCGTTTGACTCGTTTGACTCGTTTGACTCGGTTGACTCGTTTGGCTCGTTTGGCTCGTTTGGCTCGTTTGGCTCGTTTGGCTCGTTTGACTCGATTGTCCTGTTCGACCCGTTTCACTCGTTTAACTCGTTTCACTCGTTTGACTCGTTTCACTCGTTTGACTCGTTTGACTCGTTTGACTCGTTTGACTCGTTTGACTCGTTTGACTCGTTTGACTCGGTTGACTCGCTTGGCTCGCTTGGCTCGCTTGGCTCGCTTGGCTCGCTTGGCTCGCTTGGCTCGCTTGGCTCGCTTGGCTCGTTTGACTCGTTTGACTCGTTTGACTCGTTTGACTCGTTTGACTCGTTTGACTCGTTTGACTCGTTTGACTCGTTTGACTCGTTTGACTCGTTTGGCTCGTTTGGCTCGTTTGGCTCGTTTGGCTCGTTTGGCTCGTTTGACTCGATTGTCCTGTTCGACCCGTTTCACTCGTTTAACTCGTTTCACTCGTTTGACTCGTTTGACTCGTTTGACTCGTTTGACTCGTTTGACTCGTTTGACTCGGTTGACTCGTTTGGCTCGTTTGGCTCGTTTGGCTCGTTTGGCTCGTTTGGCTCGTTTGACTCGATTGTCCTGTTCGACCGGTTTCACTCGTTTAACTCGTTTCACTCGTTTGACTCGTTTGACTCGTTTGACTCGTTTGACTCGTTTGACTCGTTTGACTCGTTTGACTCGTTTGACTCGGTTGACTCGCTTGGCTCGCTTGGCTCGCTTGGCTCGCTTGGCTCGCTTGGCTCGCTTGGCTCGGTTGGCTCGCTTGGCTCGCTTGGCTCGCTTGGCTCGCTTGGCTCGCTTGGCTCGCTTGGCTCGTTTGGCTCGTTTGGCTCGTTTGACTCGTTTGACTCGTTTGACTCGTTTGACTCGCTTGACTCGTTTGACTCGTTTGACTCGTTTGACTCGGTTGACTCGCTTGGCTCGCTTGGCTCGCTTGGCTCGCTTGGCTCGCTTGGCTCGCTTGGCTCGCTTGGCTCGCTTGGCTCGCTTGGCTCGCTTGGCTCGCTTGGCTCGCTTGGCTCGCTTGGCTCGCTTGGCTCGTTTGGCTCGTTTGACTCGTTTGACTCGTTTGACTCGTTTGACTCGGTTGACTCGCTTGGCTCGCTTGGCTCGCTTGGCTCGCTTGGCTCGCTTGGCTCGCTTGGCTCGCTTGGCTCGCTTGGCTCGCTTGGCTCGTTTGGCTCGTTTGGCTCGTTTGACACGTTTGACTCGTTTGACTCGTTTGACTCGTTTGACTCGTTTGACTCGTTTGACTCGTTTGACTCGTTTGACTCGTTTGACTCGTTTGACTCGTTTGACTCGTTTGACTCGTTTGGCTCGTTTGGCTCGTTTGGCTCGTTTGGCTCGTTTGACTCGATTGTCCTGTTCGACCCGTTTCACTCGTTTAACTCGTTTCACTCGTTTGACTCGTTTGACTCGTTTGACTCGTTTGGCTCGTTTGGCTCGTTTGGATAGTTTGGCTCGTTTGGCTCGTTTGGCTCGTTTGGCTCGTTTGGCTCGTTTGGCTCGTTTGGCTCGTTTGACTCGTTTGACTCGTTTGACTCGTTTGACTCGTTTGACTCGTTTGACTCGTTTGACTCGTTTGACTCGTTTGACTCGTTTGACTCGTTTGACTCGTTTGACTCGTTTGACTCGTTTGACTCGTTTGACTCGTTTGACTCGTTTGACTCGTTTGACTCGTTTGACTCGTTTGACTCGTTTGACTCGTTTGACTCGTTTGACTCGTTTGACTCGTTTGACTCGTTTGACTCGTTTGACTCGTTTGACTCGTTTGACTCGTTTGACTCGTTTGACTCGTTTGACTCGTTTGACTCGTTTGACTCGTTTGACTCGTTTGACTCGTTTGACTCGTTTGACTCGTTTGACTCGTTTGACTCGTTTGACTCGTTTGACTCGTTTGACTCGCTTGACCCGATTGACTCGAGTAACTCGTTTGACTCGTTTGACTCGTTTGACTCGATTGACTCGTTTCACTCGTTTCACTCGTTTTACTCGTTTGACTCGTTTGACTCGATTGACTCGTTTCACTCGTTTCACTCGTTTTACTCGTTTGACTCGTTTCACTCGTTTCACTCGTTTGACTCGATTGTCCTGTTCGACCCGTTTCACTCGTTTGACTCGTTTCACTCGTTTGACTCGTTTGACTCGTTTGACTCGTTTGACTCGTATGACTCGTTTGACTCGTTTGACTCGTTTGACTCGTTTGACTCGTTTGACTCGTTTGACTCGTTTGACTCGTTTGACTCGTTTGACTCGTTTGACTCGTTTGACTCGTTTGACTCGTTTGGCTCGTTTGGCTCGTTTGGCTCGTTTGGCTCGTTTGACTCGATTGTCCTGTTCGACCCGTTTCACTCGTTTGACTCGTTTGACTCGTTTGACTCGTTTGACTCGTTTGACTCGTTTGACTCGTTTGGCTCGTTTGGCTCGTTTGGCTCGTTTGGCTCGTTTGACTCGATTGTCCTGTTCGACCCGTTTCACTCGTTTAACTCGTTTCACTCGTTTGACTCGTTTGACTCGTTTGACTCGTTTGACTCGTTTGACTCGTTTGACTCGGTTGACTCGTTTGGCTCGTTTGGCTCGTTTGGCTCGTTTGGCTCGTTTGGCTCGTTTGACTCGATTGTCCTGTTCGACCCGTTTCACTCGTTTAACTCGTTTCACTCGTTTGACTCGTTTCACTCGTTTGACTCGTTTGACTCGTTTGACTCGTTTGACTCGTTTGACTCGTTTGACTCGTTTGACTCGGTTGACTCGCTTGGCTCGCTTGGCTCGCTTGGCTCGCTTGGCTCGCTTGGCTCGCTTGGCTCGTTTGACTCGTTTGACTCGTTTGACTCGTTTGACTCGTTTGACTCGTTTGACTCGTTTGACTCGTTTGACTCGTTTGACTCGTTTGACTCGTTTGGCTCGTTTGGCTCGTTTGGCTCGTTTGGCTCGTTTGGCTCGTTTGACTCGATTGTCCTGTTCGACCCGTTTCACTCGTTTAACTCGTTTCACTCGTTTGACTCGTTTGACTCGTTTGACTCGTTTGACTCGTTTGACTCGTTTGACTCGTTTGACTCGTTTGGCTCGTTTGGCTCGTTTGGCTCGTTTGGCTCGTTTGGCTCGTTTGACTCGATTGTCCTGTTCGACCGGTTTCACTCGTTTAACTCGTTTCACTCGTTTGACTCGTTTGACTCGTTTGACTCGTTTGACTCGTTTGACTCGTTTGACTCGTTTGACTCGGTTGACTCGCTTGGCTCGCTTGGCTCGCTTGGCTCGCTTGGCTCGCTTGGCTCGCTTGGCTCGGTTGGCTCGCTTGGCTCGCTTGGCTCGCTTGGCTCGCTTGGCTCGCTTGGCTCGCTTGGCTCGTTTGGCTCGTTTGGCTCGTTTGACTCGTTTGACTCGTTTGACTCGTTTGACTCGCTTGACTCGCTTGACTCGTTTGACTCGTTTGACTCGGTTGACTCGCTTGGCTCGCTTGGCTCGCTTGGCTCGCTTGGCTCGCTTGGCTCGCTTGGCTCGCTTGGCTCGCTTGGCTCGCTTGGCTCGCTTGGCTCGCTTGGCTCGCTTGGCTCGCTTGGCTCGCTTGGCTCGCTTGGCTCGCTTGGCTCGGTTGGCTCGCTTGGCTCGGTTGGCTCGGTTGGCTCGCTTGGCTCGCTTGGCTCGCTTGGCTCGCTTGGCTCGCTTGGCTCGTTTGGCTCGTATGACTCGTTTGACTCGTTTGACTCGTTTGACTCGTTTGACTCGTTTGACTCGTTTGACTCGTTTGACTCGTTTGACTCGTTTGACTCGTTTGACTCGTTTGACTCGCTTGGCTCGCTTGGCTCGGTTGGCTCGCTTGGCTCGCTTGGCTCGCTTGGCTCGTTTGGCTCGTTTGGCTCGTTTCACTCGTTCGGCTCGTTTCACTCGTTCGACCCGTTTGACCCGTTGGACACGTTTGACTCGTTTGACTCGTTTGACTCGTTTGACTCGTTTGACTCGTTTGACTCGTTTGACTCGTTTGACTCGTTTGACTCGTTTGACTCGTTTGACTCGTTTGACTCGTTTGACTCGTTTGACTCGTTTGACTCGTTTGACTCGTTTGACTCGTTTGACTCGTTTGACTCGTTTGACTCGTTTGACTCGTTTGACTCGTTTGACTCGTTTGACTCGTTTGACTCGTTTGACTCGTTTGACTCGTTTGACTCGTTTGACTCGTTTGACTCGTTTGACTCGTTTGACTCGTTTGACTCGTTTGACTCGTTTGACTCGTTTGACTCGCTTGACCCGATTGACTCGAGTAACTCGTTTGACTCGTTTGACTCGTTTGACTCGATTGACTCGTTTGACTCGTTTGACTCGTTTGACTCGTTTGACTCGTTTGACTCGTTTGACTCGTTTGACTCGTTTGACTCGTTTGACTCGTTTGACTCGTTTGACTCGTTTGACTCGTTTGACTCGTTTGACTCGTTTGACTCGTTTGACTCGTTTGACTCGTTTGACTCGTTTGACTCGTTTGACTCGTTTGACTCGTTTGACTCGTTTGACTCGTTTGACTCGTTTGACTCGTTTGACTCGTTTGACTCGTTTGACTCGTTTGACTCGTTTGACTCGTTTGACTCGTTTGACTCGTTTGACTCGTTTGACTCGTTTGACTCGTTTGACTCGTTTGACTCGTTTGACTCGTTTGACTCGTTTGACTCGTTTGACTCGTTTGACTCGTTTGACTCGTTTGACTCGTTTGACTCGTTTGACTCGTTTGACTCGTTTGACTCGTTTGACTCGTTTGACTCGTTTGACTCGTTTGGGTCGTTTGGGTCGTTTGGCTCGTTTGGCTCGTTTGGCTCGTTTGGCTCGTTTGGCTCGTTTGGCTCGTTTGGCTCGTTTGGCTCGTTTGGCTCGTTTGGCTCGTTTGGCTCGTTTGGCTCGTTTGGCTCGTTTGGCTCGTTTGGCTCGTTTGGCTCGTTTGGCTCGTTTGGCTCGCTTGGCTCGCTTGGCTCGCTTGGCTCGCTTGGCTCGCTTGGCTCGTTTGGCTCGTTTGGCTCGTTTGACTCGTTTGACTCGTTTGACTCGTTTGACTCGTTTGACTCGTTTGACTCGTTTGACTCGTTTGACTCGTTTGACTCGTTTGACTCGTTTGACTCGTTTGACTCGCTTGGCTCGCTTGGCTCGGTTGGCTCGCTTGGCTCGTTTGGCTCGTATGACTCGTTTGACTCGTTTGACTCGTTTGACTCGTTTGACTCGTTTGACTCGTTTGACTCGTTTGACTCGTTTGACTCGTTTGACTCGTTTGACTCGTTTGACTCGCTTGGCTCGCTTGGCTCGGTTGGCTCGCTTGGCTCGCTTGGCTCGCTTGGCTCGTTTGGCTCGTTTGGCTCGTTTGGCTCGTTTGGCTCGTTTGGCTCGTTTGGCTCGTTTGGCTCGTTTGGCTCGTTTGGCTCGTTTGGCTCGTTTGGCTCGTTTGGCTCGTTTGGCTCGTTTGGCTCGTTTGGCTCGTTTGGCTCGTTTGGCTCGTTTGGCTCCTTTGGCTCGTTTGGCTCGTTTGGCTCGTTTGGCTCGTTTGGCTCGTTTGGCTCGTTTGGCTCGTTTGGCTCGTTTGGCTCGTTTGGCTCGTTTGGCTCGTTTGGCTCGTTTGGCTCGTTTGGCTCGTTTGGCTCGTTTGGCTCGTTTGGCTCGTTTGGCTCGTTTGGCTCGTTTGGCTCGTTTGGCTCGTTTGGCTCGTTTGGCTCGTTTGGCTCGTTTGGCTCGTTTGGCTCGTTTGGCTCGTTTGGCTCGATTGTCCTGTTCGACCCGTTTCACTCGTTTAACTCGTTTCACTCGTTTGACTCGTTTGACTCGTTTGACTCGTTTGACTCGTTTGACTCGCTTGGCTCGCTTGGCTCGCTTGGCTCGCTTGGCTCGCTTGGCTCGCTTGGCTCGCTTGGCTCGCTTGGCTCGCTTGGCTCGCTTGGCTCGCTTGGCTCGCTTGGCTCGCTTGGCTCGCTTGGCTCGCTTGGCTCGGTTGGCTCGCTTGGCTCGCTTGGCTCGCTTGGCTCGCTTGGCTCGCTTGGCTCGCTTGGCTCGCTTGGCTCGTTTGGCTCGTTTGACTCGTTTGACTCGTTTGACTCGTTTGACTCGTTTGACTCGCTTGACCCGATTGACTCGAGTAACTCGTTTGACTCGTTTGACTCGATTGACTCGTTTCACTCGTTTCACTCGTTTTACTCGTTTGACTCGTTTGACTCGTTTGACTCGTTTCACTCGTTTCACTCGTTTGACTCGATTGTCCTGTTCGACCCGTTTCACTCGTTTGACTCGTTTCACTCGTTTGACTCGTTTGACTCGTTTGACTCGTTTGACTCGTTTGACTCGTTTGACTCGTTTGACTCGTTTGACTCGTTTGGCTCGTTTGGCTCGTTTGGCTCGTTTGGCTCGTTTGGCTCGTTTGACTCGATTGTCCTGTTCGACCCGTTTCACTCGTTTAACTCGTTTCACTCGTTTGACTCGTTTGACTCGTTTGACTCGTTTGACTCGTTTGACTCGTTTGACTCGTTTGACTCGGTTGACTCGCTTGGCTCGCTTGGCTCGCTTGGCTCGCTTGGCTCGCTTGGCTCGCTTGGGTCGCTTGGCTCGCTTGGCTCGCTTGGCTCGCTTGACTCGTTTGACTCGTTTGACTCGTTTGACTCGCTTGACTCGTTTGACTCGTTTGACTCGTTTGACTCGTTTGGCTCGTTTGGCTCGTTTGGCTCGTTTGGCTCGTTTGGCTCGTTTGGCTCGTTTGGCTCGTTTGGCTCGTTTGGCTCGTTTGGCTCGTTTGGCTCGTTTGGCTCGTTTGGCTCGTTTGGCTCGTTTGGCTCGTTTGGCTCGTTTGGCTCGTTTGGCTCGTTTGGCTCGTTTGACTCGATTGTCCTGTTCGACCCGTTTCACTCGTTTCACTCGTTTGACTCGTTTGGCTCGTTTGGCTCGTTTGGCTCGTTTGGCTCGTTTGGCTCGTTTGGCTCGTTTGGCTCGTTTGGCTCGTTTGGCTCGTTTGGCTCGTTTGGCTCGTTTGGCTCGTTTGGCTCGTTTGGCTCGTTTGGCTCGTTTGGCTCGTTTGGCTCGTTTGGCTCGTTTGGCTCGTTTGGCTCGTTTGGCTCGTTTGGCTCGTTTGGCTCGTTTGGCTCGTTTGGCTCGTTTGGCTCGTTTGGCTCGTTTGGCTCGTTTGGCTCGTTTGGCTCGTTTGGCTCGTTTGGCTCGTTTGGCTCGTTTGGCTCGTTTGGCTCGTTTGGCTCGTTTGGCTCGTTTGGCTCGTTTGGCTCGTTTGGCTCGTTTGGCTCGTTTGGCTCGTTTGGCTCGTTTGGCTCGTTTGGCTCGTTTGGCTCGTTTGGCTCGTTTGGCTCGTTTGGCTCGTTTGGCTCGTTTGGCTCGTTTGGCTCGTTTGGCTCGTTTGGCTCGTTTGGCTCGTTTGGCTCGTTTGGCTCGTTTGGCTCGTTTGGCTCGTTTGGCTCGTTTGGCTCGTTTGGCTCGTTTGGCTCGTTTGGCTCGTTTGGCTCGTTTGGCTCGTTTGGCTCGTTTGGCTCGTTTGGCTCGTTTGGCTCGTTTGGCTCGTTTGGCTCGTTTGGCTCGTTTGGCTCGTTTGGCTCGTTTGGCTCGTTTGGCTCGTTTGGCTCGTTTGGCTCGTTTGGCTCGTTTGGCTCGTTTGGCTCGTTTGGCTCGTTTGGCTCGTTTGGCTCGTTTGGCTCGTTTGGCTCGTTTGGCTCGTTTGGCTCGTTTGGCTCGTTTGGCTCGTTTGGCTCGTTTGGCTCGTTTGGCTCGTTTGGCTCGTTTGGCTCGTTTGGCTCGTTTGGCTCGTTTGGCTCGTTTGGCTCGTTTGGCTCGTTTGGCTCGTTTGGCTCGTTTGGCTCGTTTGGCTCGTTTGGCTCGTTTGGCTCGTTTGGCTCGTTTGGCTCGTTTGGCTCGTTTGGCTCGTTTGGCTCGTTTGGCTCGTTTGGCTCGTTTGGCTCGTTTGGCTCGTTTGGCTCGTTTGGCTCGTTTGGCTCGTTTGGCTCGTTTGGCTCGTTTGGCTCGTTTGGCTCGTTTGGCTCGTTTGGCTCGTTTGGCTCGTTTGGCTCGTTTGGCTCGTTTGGCTCGTTTGGCTCGTTTGGCTCGTTTGGCTCGTTTGGCTCGTTTGGCTCGTTTGGCTCGTTTGGCTCGTTTGGCTCGTTTGGCTCGTTTGGCTCGTTTGGCTCGTTTGGCTCGTTTGGCTCGTTTGGCTCGTTTGGCTCGTTTGGCTCGTTTGGCTCGTTTGGCTCGTTTGGCTCGTTTGGCTCGTTTGGCTCGTTTGGCTCGTTTGGCTCGTTTGGCTCGTTTGGCTCGTTTGGCTCGTTTGGCTCGTTTGGCTCGTTTGGCTCGTTTGGCTCGTTTGGCTCGTTTGGCTCGTTTGGCTCGTTTGGCTCGTTTGACTCGTTTGACTCGTTTGACTCGTTTGACTCGTTTGACTCGTTTGACTCGTTTGACTCGTTTGACTCGTTTGACTCGTTTGACTCGTTTGACTCGTTTGACTCGTTTGACTCGTTTGACTCGTTTGACTCGTTTGACTCGTTTGACTCGTTTGACTCGTTTGACTCGTTTGACTCGTTTGACTCGTTTGACTCGTTTGACTCGTTTGACTCGTTTGACTCGTTTGACTCGTTTGACTCGTTTGACTCGTTTGACTCGTTTGACTCGTTTGACTCGTTTGACTCGTTTGACTCGTTTGACTCGTTTGACTCGTTTGACTCGTTTGACTCGTTTGACTCGTTTGACTCGTTTGACTCGTTTGACTCGTTTGACTCGTTTGACTCGTTTGACTCGTTTGACTCGTTTGACTCGTTTGACTCGTTTGACTCGTTTGACTCGTTTGACTCGTTTGACTCGTTTGACTCGTTTGACTCGTTTGACTCGTTTGACTCGTTTGACTCGTTTGACTCGCTTGACCCGATTGACTCGAGTAACTCGTTTGACTCGTTTGACTCGTTTGACTCGATTGACTCGTTTGACTCGTTTGACTCGTTTGACTCGTTTGACTCGTTTGACTCGTTTGACTCGTTTGACTCGTTTGGCTCGTTTGGCTCGTTTGGCTCGTTTGGCTCGTTTGGCTCGTTTGGCTCGTTTGGCTCGTTTGGCTCGTTTGGCTCGTTTGGCTCGTTTGACTCGTTTGACTCGTTTGACTCGTTTGACTCGATTGACTCGTTTGACTCGTTTGACTCGTTTGACTCGTTTGACTCGTTTGGCTCGTTTGGCTCGTTTGGCTCGTTTGGCTCGTTTGGCTCGTTTGGCTCGTTTGGCTCGTTTGGCTCGTTTGGCTCGTTTGACTCGTTTGGCTCGTTTGACTCGTTTGACTCGTTTGACTCGTTTGACTCGTTTGACTCGTTTGACTCGTTTGACTCGTTTGACTCGTTTGACTCGTTTGACTCGTTTGACTCGTTTGACTCGTTTGACTCGTTTGACTCGTTTGACTCGTTTGACTCGTTTGACTCGTTTGACTCGTTTGACTCGTTTGACTCGTTTGACTCGTTTGACTCGTTTGACTCGTTTGACTCGTTTGACTCGTTTGACTCGTTTGACTCGTTTGACTCGTTTGACTCGTTTGACTCGTTTGACTCGTTTGACTCGTTTGACTCGTTTGACTCGTTTGACTCGTTTGACTCGTTTGACTCGTTTGACTCGTTTGACTCGTTTGACTCGTTTGACTCGTTTGACTCGTTTGACTCGTTTGACTCGTTTGACTCGTTTGACTCGTTTGACTCGTTTGACTCGTTTGACTCGTTTGACTCGTTTGACTCGTTTGACTCGTTTGACTCGTTTGACTCGTTTGACTCGTTTGACTCGTTTGACTCGTTTGACTCGTTTGACTCGTTTGACTCGTTTGACTCGTTTGACTCGTTTGACTCGTTTGACTCGTTTGACTCGTTTGACTCGTTTGACTCGTTTGACTCGTTTGACTCGTTTGACTCGTTTGACTCGTTTGACTCGTTTGACTCGTTTGACTCGTTTGACTCGTTTGACTCGTTTGACTCGTTTGACTCGTTTGACTCGTTTGACTCGTTTGACTCGTTTGACTCGTTTGACTCGTTTGACTCGTTTGACTCGTTTGACTCGTTTGACTCGTTTGACTCGTTTGACTCGTTTGACTCGTTTGACTCGTTTGACTCGTTTGACTCGTTTGACTCGTTTGACTCGTTTGACTCGTTTGACTCGTTTGACTCGTTTGACTCGTTTGACTCGTTTGACTCGTTTGACTCGTTTGACTCGTTTGACTCGTTTGACTCGTTTGACTCGTTTGACTCGTTTGACTCGTTTGACTCGTTTGACTCGTTTGACTCGTTTGACTCGTTTGACTCGTTTGACTCGTTTGACTCGTTTGACTCGTTTGACTCGTTTGACTCGTTTGACTCGTTTGACTCGTTTGACTCGTTTGACTCGTTTGACTCGTTTGACTCGTTTGACTCGTTTGACTCGTTTGACTCGTTTGACTCGTTTGACTCGTTTGACTCGTTTGACTCGTTTGACTCGTTTGACTCGTTTGACTCGTTTGACTCGTTTGACTCGTTTGACTCGTTTGACTCGTTTGACTCGTTTGACTCGTTTGACTCGTTTGACTCGTTTGACTCGTTTGACTCGTTTGACTCGTTTGACTCGTTTGACTCGTTTGACTCGTTTGACTCGTTTGACTCGTTTGACTCGTTTGACTCGTTTGACTCGTTTGACTCGTTTGACTCGTTTGACTCGTTTGACTCGTTTGACTCGTTTGACTCGTTTGACTCGTTTGACTCGTTTGACTCGTTTGACTCGTTTGACTCGTTTGACTCGTTTGACTCGTTTGACTCGTTTGACTCGTTTGACTCGTTTGACTCGTTTGACTCGTTTGACTCGTTTGACTCGTTTGACTCGTTTGACTCGTTTGACTCGTTTGACTCGTTTGACTCGTTTGACTCGTTTGACTCGTTTGACTCGTTTGACTCGTTTGACTCGTTTGACTCGTTTGACTCGTTTGACTCGTTTGACTCGTTTGACTCGTTTGACTCGTTTGACTCGTTTGACTCGTTTGACTCGTTTGACTCGTTTGACTCGTTTGACTCGTTTGACTCGTTTGACTCGCTTGACCCGATTGACTCGAGTAACTCGTTTGACTCGTTTGACTCGTTTGACTCGTTTGACTCGATTGACTCGTTTGACTCGTTTGACTCGTTTGACTCGTTTGACTCGTTTGACTCGTTTGACTCGTTTGACTCGTTTGGCTCGTTTGGCTCGTTTGGCTCGTTTGACTCGTTTGACTCGTTTGGCTCGTTTGGCTCGTTTGGCTCGTTTGGCTCGTTTGACTCGATTGTCCTGTTCGACCCGTTTCACTCGTTTGACTCGTTTGACTCGTTTGACTCGTTTGACTCGTTTGACTCGTTTGACTCGTTTGGCTCGTTTGGCTCGTTTGGCTCGTTTGGCTCGTTTGACTCGATTGTCCTGTTCGACCCGTTTCACTCGTTTAACTCGTTTCACTCGTTTGACTCGTTTGACTCGTTTGACTCGTTTGACTCGTTTGACTCGTTTGACTCGGTTGACTCGTTTGGCTCGTTTGGCTCGTTTGGCTCGTTTGGCTCGTTTGGCTCGTTTGACTCGATTGTCCTGTTCGACCCGTTTCACTCGTTTAACTCGTTTCACTCGTTTGACTCGTTTCACTCGTTTGACTCGTTTGACTCGTTTGACTCGTTTGACTCGTTTGACTCGTTTGACTCGTTTGACTCGGTTGACTCGCTTGGCTCGCTTGGCTCGCTTGGCTCGCTTGGCTCGCTTGGCTCGCTTGGCTCGTTTGACTCGTTTGACTCGTTTGACTCGTTTGACTCGTTTGACTCGTTTGACTCGTTTGACTCGTTTGACTCGTTTGACTCGTTTGACTCGTTTGGCTCGTTTGGCTCGTTTGGCTCGTTTGGCTCGTTTGGCTCGTTTGACTCGATTGTCCTGTTCGACCCGTTTCACTCGTTTAACTCGTTTCACTCGTTTGACTCGTTTGACTCGTTTGACTCGTTTGACTCGTTTGACTCGTTTGACTCGGTTGACTCGTTTGGCTCGTTTGGCTCGTTTGGCTCGTTTGGCTCGTTTGGCTCGTTTGACTCGATTGTCCTGTTCGACCGGTTTCACTCGTTTAACTCGTTTCACTCGTTTGACTCGTTTGACTCGTTTGACTCGTTTGACTCGTTTGACTCGTTTGACTCGTTTGACTCGGTTGACTCGCTTGGCTCGCTTGGCTCGCTTGGCTCGCTTGGCTCGCTTGGCTCGCTTGGCTCGGTTGGCTCGCTTGGCTCGCTTGGCTCGCTTGGCTCGCTTGGCTCGCTTGGCTCGCTTGGCTCGTTTGGCTCGTTTGGCTCGTTTGACTCGTTTGACTCGTTTGACTCGTTTGACTCGCTTGACTCGTTTGACTCGTTTGACTCGTTTGACTCGGTTGACTCGCTTGGCTCGCTTGGCTCGCTTGGCTCGCTTGGCTCGCTTGGCTCGCTTGGCTCGCTTGGCTCGCTTGGCTCGCTTGGCTCGCTTGGCTCGCTTGGCTCGCTTGGCTCGCTTGGCTCGCTTGGCTCGGTTGGCTCGCTTGGCTCGGTTGGCTCGGTTGGCTCGCTTGGCTCGCTTGGCTCGCTTGGCTCGCTTGGCTCGCTTGGCTCGTTTGGCTCGTATGACTCGTTTGACTCGTTTGACTCGTTTGACTCGTTTGACTCGTTTGACTCGTTTGACTCGTTTGACTCGTTTGACTCGTTTGACTCGTTTGACTCGTTTGACTCGCTTGGCTCGCTTGGCTCGGTTGGCTCGCTTGGCTCGCTTGGCTCGCTTGGCTCGCTTGGCTCGCTTGGCTCGTTTCACTCGTTCGGCTCGTTTCACTCGTTCGACCCGTTTGACCCGTTGGACACGTTTGACTCGTTTGACTCGTTTGACTCGTTTGACTCGTTTGACTCGTTTGACTCGTTTGACTCGTTTGACTCGTTTGACTCGTTTGACTCGTTTGACTCGTTTGACTCGTTTGACTCGTTTGACTCGTTTGACTCGTTTGACTCGTTTGACTCGTTTGACTCGTTTGACTCGTTTGACTCGTTTGACTCGTTTGACTCGTTTGACTCGTTTGACTCGTTTGACTCGTTTGACTCGTTTGACTCGTTTGACTCGTTTGACTCGTTTGACTCGTTTGACTCGTTTGACTCGTTTGACTCGTTTGACTCGTTTGACTCGTTTGACTCGCTTGACCCGATTGACTCGAGTAACTCGTTTGACTCGTTTGACTCGTTTGACTCGATTGACTCGTTTGACTCGTTTGACTCGTTTGACTCGTTTGACTCGTTTGACTCGTTTGACTCGTTTGACTCGTTTGACTCGTTTGACTCGTTTGACTCGTTTGACTCGTTTGACTCGTTTGACTCGTTTGACTCGTTTGACTCGTTTGACTCGTTTGACTCGTTTGACTCGTTTGACTCGTTTGACTCGTTTGACTCGTTTGACTCGTTTGACTCGTTTGACTCGTTTGACTCGTTTGACTCGTTTGACTCGTTTGACTCGTTTGACTCGTTTGACTCGTTTGACTCGTTTGACTCGTTTGACTCGTTTGACTCGTTTGACTCGTTTGACTCGTTTGACTCGTTTGACTCGTTTGACTCGTTTGACTCGTTTGACTCGTTTGACTCGTTTGACTCGTTTGACTCGTTTGACTCGTTTGACTCGTTTGACTCGTTTGACTCGTTTGACTCGTTTGGGTCGTTTGGGTCGTTTGGCTCGTTTGGCTCGTTTGGCTCGTTTGGCTCGTTTGGCTCGTTTGGCTCGTTTGGCTCGTTTGGCTCGTTTGGCTCGTTTGGCTCGTTTGGCTCGTTTGGCTCGTTTGGCTCGTTTGGCTCGTTTGGCTCGTTTGGCTCGTTTGGCTCGTTTGGCTCGTTTGGCTCGCTTGGCTCGCTTGGCTCGCTTGGCTCGCTTGGCTCGCTTGGCTCGTTTGGCTCGTTTGGCTCGTTTGACTCGTTTGACTCGTTTGACTCGTTTGACTCGTTTGACTCGTTTGACTCGTTTGACTCGCTTGGCTCGCTTGGCTCGGTTGGCTCGCTTGGCTCGCTTGGCTCGCTTGGCTCGTTTGGCTCGTTTGGCTCGTTTCACTCGTTCGGCTCGTTTCACTCGTTCGACCCGTTTGACCCGTTGGACTCGTTTGACTCGTTTGACTCGTTTGACTCGTTTGACTCGTTTGACTCGTTTGACTCGTTTGACTCGTTTGACTCGTTTGACTCGTTTGACTCGTTTGACTCGTTTGACTCGTTTGACTCGTTTGACTCGTTTGACTCGTTTGACTCGTTTGACTCGTTTGACTCGTTTGACTCGTTTGACTCGTTTGACTCGTTTGACTCGTTTGACTCGTTTGACTCGTTTGACTCGTTTGACTCGTTTGACTCGTTTGACTCGTTTGACTCGTTTGACTCGTTTGACTCGTTTGACTCGTTTGACTCGTTTGACTCGTTTGACTCGTTTGACTCGTTTGACTCGTTTGACTCGTTTGACTCGTTTGACTCGTTTGACTCGTTTGACTCGTTTGACTCGTTTGACTCGTTTGACTCGTTTGGCTCGTTTGGCTCGTTTGGCTCGTTTGGCTCGTTTGGCTCGTTTGGCTCGTTTGGCTCGTTTGGCTCGTTTGGCTCGTTTGGCTCGTTTGGCTCGTTTGACTCGTTTGACTCGTTTGACTCGTTTGACTCGTTTGACTCGTTTGACTCGTTTGACTCGTTTGACTCGTTTGACTCGTTTGACTCGTTTGACTCGTTTGACTCGTTTGACTCGTTTGACTCGTTTGACTCGTTTGACTCGCTTGACCCGATTGACTCGAGTAACTCGTTTGACTCGTTTGACTCGTTTGACTCGATTGACTCGTTTGACTCGTTTGACTCGTTTGACTCGTTTGACTCGTTTGGCTCGTTTGGCTCGTTTGGCTCGTTTGGCTCGTTTGGCTCGTTTGGCTCGTTTGGCTCGTTTGGCTCGTTTGGCTCGTTTGGCTCGTTTGGCTCGTTTGGCTCGTTTGGCTCGTTTGGCTCGTTTGGCTCGTTTGACTCGTTTGACTCGTTTGACTCGTTTGACTCGTTTGACTCGTTTGACTCGTTTGACTCGTTTGACTCGTTTGACTCGTTTGACTCGTTTGACTCGTTTGACTCGTTTGACTCGTTTGACTCGTTTGACTCGTTTGACTCGTTTGACTCGTTTGACTCGTTTGACTCGTTTGACTCGTTTGACTCGTTTGACTCGTTTGACTCGTTTGACTCGTTTGACTCGTTTGACTCGTTTGACTCGTTTGACTCGTTTGACTCGTTTGACTCGTTTGACTCGTTTGACTCGTTTGACTCGTTTGACTCGTTTGACTCGTTTGACTCGTTTGACTCGTTTGACTCGTTTGACTCGTTTGACTCGTTTGACTCGTTTGACTCGTTTGACTCGTTTGACTCGTTTGACTCGTTTGACTCGTTTGACTCGTTTGACTCGTTTGACTCGTTTGACTCGTTTGACTCGTTTGACTCGTTTGACTCGTTTGACTCGTTTGACTCGTTTGACTCGTTTGACTCGTTTGACTCGTTTGACTCGTTTGACTCGTTTGACTCGTTTGACTCGTTTGACTCGTTTGACTCGTTTGACTCGTTTGACTCGTTTGACTCGTTTGACTCGTTTGACTCGTTTGACTCGTTTGACTCGTTTGACTCGTTTGACTCGTTTGACTCGTTTGACTCGTTTGACTCGTTTGACTCGTTTGACTCGTTTGACTCGTTTGACTCGTTTGACTCGTTTGACTCGTTTGACTCGTTTGACTCGTTTGACTCGTTTGACTCGTTTGACTCGTTTGACTCGTTTGACTCGTTTGACTCGTTTGACTCGTTTGACTCGTTTGACTCGTTTGACTCGTTTGACTCGTTTGACTCGTTTGACTCGTTTGACTCGTTTGACTCGTTTGACTCGTTTGACTCGTTTGACTCGTTTGACTCGTTTGACTCGTTTGACTCGTTTGACTCGTTTGACTCGTTTGACTCGTTTGACTCGTTTGACTCGTTTGACTCGTTTGACTCGTTTGACTCGTTTGACTCGTTTGACTCGTTTGACTCGTTTGACTCGTTTGACTCGTTTGACTCGTTTGACTCGTTTGACTCGTTTGACTCGTTTGACTCGTTTGACTCGTTTGACTCGTTTGACTCGTTTGACTCGTTTGACTCGTTTGACTCGTTTGACTCGTTTGACTCGTTTGACTCGTTTGACTCGTTTGACTCGTTTGACTCGTTTGACTCGTTTGACTCGTTTGACTCGTTTGACTCGTTTGACTCGTTTGACTCGTTTGACTCGTTTGACTCGTTTGACTCGTTTGACTCGTTTGACTCGTTTGACTCGTTTGACTCGTTTGACTCGTTTGACTCGTTTGACTCGTTTGACTCGTTTGACTCGTTTGACTCGTTTGACTCGTTTGACTCGTTTGACTCGTTTGACTCGTTTGACTCGTTTGACTCGTTTGACTCGTTTGACTCGTTTGACTCGTTTGACTCGTTTGACTCGTTTGACTCGCTTGACCCGATTGACTCGAGTAACTCGTTTGACTCGTTTGACTCGTTTGACTCGATTGACTCGTTTGACTCGTTTGACTCGTTTGACTCGTTTGACTCGTTTGACTCGTTTGACTCGTTTGACTCGTTTGGCTCGTTTGGCTCGTTTGGCTCGTTTGGCTCGTTTGGCTCGTTTGGCTCGTTTGGCTCGTTTGGCTCGTTTGGCTCGTTTGGCTCGTTTGGCTCGTTTGGCTCGTTTGGCTCGTTTGGCTCGTTTGGCTCGTTTGGCTCGTTTGGCTCGTTTGGCTCGTTTGGCTCGTTTGGCTCGTTTGGCTCGTTTGGCTCGTTTGGCTCGTTTGGCTCTTTTGGCTCTTTTGGCTCGTTTGGCTCGTTTGGCTCGTTTGGCTCGTTTGGCTCGTTTGGCTCGTTTGGCTCGTTTGGCTCGTTTGGCTCGTTTGACACGTTTGACTCGTTTGACTCGTTTGACTCGTTTGACTCGTTTGACTCGTTTGACTCGTTTGACTCGTTTGGCTCGTTTGGCTCGTTTGGCTCGTTTGGCTCGTTTGGCTCGTTTGGCTCGTTTGGCTCGTTTGGCTCGTTTGACTCGATTGTCCTGTTCGACCCGTTTCACTCGTTTAACTCGTTTCACTCGTTTGACTCGTTTGACTCGTTTGACTCGTTTGACTCGTTTGACTCGTTTGACTCGTTTGACTCGTTTGACTCGTTTGGCTCGTTTGGCTCGTTTGGCTCGTTTGGCTCGTTTGGCTCGTTTGACTCGATTGTCCTGTTCGACCCGTTTCACTCGTTTAACTCGTTTCACTCGTTTGACTCGTTTGACTCGTTTGACTCGTTTGACTCGTTTGACTCGCTTGACTCGTTTGACTCGTTTGACTCGTTTGACTCGCTTGGCTCGCTTGGCTCGCTTGGCTCGCTTGGCTCGCTTGGCTCGCTTGGCTCGCTTGGCTCGCTTGGCTCGCTTGGCTCGCTTGGCTCGCTTGGCTCGCTTGGCTCGGTTGGCTCGCTTGGCTCGCTTGGCTCGCTTGGCTCGCTTGGCTCGCTTGGCTCGCTTGGCTCGTTTGGCTCTTTTGACTCGTTTGACTCGTTTGACTCGTTTGACTCGTTTGACTCGTTTGACTCGCTTGACCCGATTGACTCGAGTAACTCGTTTGACTCGTTTGACTCGATTGACTCGTTTCACTCGTTTCACTCGTTTTACTCGTTTGACTCGTTTGACTCGTTTGACTCGTTTCACTCGTTTCACTCGTTTGACTCGATTGTCCTGTTCGACCCGTTTCACTCGTTTGACTCGTTTCACTCGTTTGACTCGTTTGACTCGTTTGACTCGTTTGACTCGTTTGACTCGTTTGACTCGTTTGACTCGTTTGACTCGTTTGGCTCGTTTGGCTCGTTTGGCTCGTTTGGCTCGTTTGGCTCGTTTGACTCGATTGTCCTGTTCGACCCGTTTGACTCGTTTAACTCGTTTCACTCGTTTGACTCGTTTGACTCGTTTGACTCGTTTGACTCGTTTGACTCGTTTGACTCGTTTGACTCGGTTGACTCGCTTGGCTCGCTTGGCTCGCTTGGCTCGCTTGGCTCGCTTGGCTCGCTTGGGTCGCTTGGCTCGCTTGGCTCGCTTGGCTCGCTTGACTCGTTTGACTCGTTTGACTCGTTTGACTCGCTTGACTCGTTTGACTCGTTTGACTCGTTTGACTCGTTTGGCTCGTTTGGCTCGTTTGGCTCGTTTGGCTCGTTTGGCTCGTTTGGCTCGTTTGGCTCGTTTGGCTCGTTTGGCTCGCTTGGCTCGCTTGGCTCGCTTGGCTCGCTTGGCTCGCTTGGCTCGCTTGGCTCGCTTGGCTCGCTTGGCTCGCTTGGCTCGTTTGGCTCGCTTGGCTCGCTTGGCTCGCTTGGCTCGCTTGGCTCGCTTGGCTCGCTTGGCTCGCTTGGCTCGCTTGGCTCGCTTGGCTCGCTTGGCTCGCTTGGCTCGCTTGGCTCGCTTGGCTCGCTTGGCTCGTTTGGCTCGCTTGGCTCGCTTGGCTCGCTTGGCTCGCTTGGCTCGCTTGGCTCGCTTGGCTCGCTTGGCTCGCTTGGCTCGCTTGGCTCGTTTGGCTCGCTTGGCTCGCTTGGCTCGCTTGGCTCGCTTGGCTCGCTTGGCTCGTTTGGCTCGTTTGGCTCGTTTGACTCGTTTGACTCGTTTGACTCGTTTGACTCGTTTGACTCGGTTGACTCGCTTGGCTCGCTTGGCTCGCTTGGCTCGCTTGGCTCGCTTGGCTCGCTTGGCTCGCTTGGCTCGCTTGGCTCGCTTGGCTCGCTTGGCTCGCTTGGCTCGCTTGGCTCGTTTGGCTCGTTTGGCTCGTTTGACTCGTTTGACACGTTTGACTCGTTTGACTCGTTTGACTCGTTTGACTCGTTTGGCTCGTTTGGCTTGTTTGGCTCGTTTGGCTCGTTTGGCTCGTTTGACTCGATTGTCCTGTTCGACCCGTTTCACTCGTTTAACTCGTTTGACTCGTTTGACTCGTTTGACTCGTTTGACTCGTTTGACTCGTTTGACTCGTTTGACTCGGTTGACTCGTTTGGCTCGTTTGGCTCGTTTGGCTCGTTTGGCTCGTTTGGCTCGCTTGGCTCGCTTGGCTCGCTTGGCTCGCTTGGCTCGCTTGGCTCGCTTGGCTCGC
Source organism: Andrena haemorrhoa (assembly GCA_910592295.1). NCBI lineage: Eukaryota > Metazoa > Arthropoda > Insecta > Hymenoptera > Andrenidae > Andrena > Andrena haemorrhoa. The sequence goes on from CAJUZA010000028.1 coordinate 37,862, forward strand.
TTGGCTCGCTTGGCTCGGTTGGCTCGGTTGGCTCGCTTGGCTCGCTTGGCTCGCTTGGCTCGCTTGGCTCGCTTGGCTCGCTTGGCTCGTTTGGCTCGTTTGACTCGTTTGACTCGTTTCACTCGTTTGACTCGTTTGACTCGTTTGACTCGTTTGACTCGTTTGACTCGGTTGACTCGTTTGACTCGGTTGACTCGCTTGGCTCGCTTGGCTCGCTTGGCTCGCTTGGCTCGCTTGGCTCGCTTGGCTCGCTTGGCTCGGTTGGCTCGCTTGGCTCGCTTGGCTCGCTTGGCTCGCTTGGCTCGCTTGGCTCGCTTGGCTCGCTTGGCTCGTTTGGCTCGTTTGACTCGTTTGACTCGTTTGACTCGTTTGACTCGTTTGACTCGTTTGACTCGTTTGACTCGTTTGACTCGTTTGACTCGTTTGACTCGCTTGACCCGATTGACTCGAGTAACTCGTTTGACTCGTTTGACTCGTTTGACTCGATTGACTCGTTTGACTCGTTTGACTCGTTTGACTCGTTTGACTCGTTTGACTCGTTTGACTCGTTTGACTCGTTTGACTCGTTTGACTCGTTTGACTCGTTTGACTCGTTTGACTCGTTTGACTCGTTTGACTCGTTTGACTCGTTTGACTCGTTTGACTCGTTTGACTCGTTTGACTCGTTTGACTCGTTTGACTCGTTTGACTCGTTTGACTCGTTTGACTCGTTTGACTCGTTTGACTCGTTTGACTCGTTTGACTCGTTTGACTCGTTTGACTCGTTTGACTCGTTTGACTCGTTTGACTCGTTTGACTCGTTTGACTCGTTTGACTCGTTTGACTCGTTTGACTCGTTTGACTCGTTTGACTCGTTTGACTCGTTTGACTCGTTTGACTCGTTTGACTCGTTTGACTCGTTTGACTCGTTTGACTCGTTTGACTCGTTTGACTCGTTTGACTCGTTTGACTCGTTTGACTCGTTTGACTCGTTTGACTCGTTTGACTCGTTTGACTCGTTTGACTCGTTTGACTCGTTTGACTCGTTTGACTCGTTTGACTCGTTTGACTCGTTTGACTCGTTTGACTCGTTTGACTCGTTTGACTCGTTTGACTCGTTTGACTCGTTTGACTCGTTTGACTCGTTTGACTCGTTTGACTCGTTTGACTCGTTTGACTCGTTTGACTCGTTTGACTCGTTTGACTCGTTTGACTCGTTTGACTCGTTTGACTCGTTTGACTCGTTTGACTCGTTTGACTCGTTTGACTCGTTTGACTCGTTTGACTCGTTTGACTCGTTTGACTCGTTTGACTCGTTTGACTCGTTTGACTCGTTTGACTCGTTTGACTCGTTTGACTCGTTTGACTCGTTTGACTCGTTTGACTCGTTTGACTCGTTTGACTCGTTTGACTCGTTTGACTCGTTTGACTCGTTTGACTCGTTTGACTCGTTTGACTCGTTTGACTCGTTTGACTCGTTTGACTCGTTTGACTCGTTTGACTCGTTTGACTCGTTTGGCTCGTTTGACTCGCTTGACCCGATTGACTCGAGTAACTCGTTTGACTCGTTTGACTCGTTTGACTCGATTGACTCGTTTGACTCGTTTGACTCGTTTGACTCGTTTGACTCGTTTGACTCGTTTGACTCGTTTGACTCGTTTGGCTCGTTTGGCTCGTTTGGCTCGTTTGGCTCGTTTGGCTCGTTTGGCTCGTTTGGCTCGTTTGGCTCGTTTGGCTCGTTTGGCTCGTTTGGCTCGTTTGGCTCGTTTGGCTCGTTTGGCTCGTTTGGCTCGTTTGGCTCGTTTGGCTCGTTTGGCTCGTTTGGCTCGTTTGGCTCGTTTGGCTCGTTTGGCTCGTTTGGCTCGTTTGGCTCTTTTGGCTCTTTTGGCTCGTTTGGCTCGTTTGGCTCGTTTGGCTCGTTTGGCTCGTTTGGCTCGTTTGGCTCGTTTGGCTCGTTTGGCTCGTTTGACACGTTTGACTCGTTTGACTCGTTTGACTCGTTTGACTCGTTTGACTCGTTTGACTCGTTTGACTCGTTTGGCTCGTTTGGCTCGTTTGGCTCGTTTGGCTCGTTTGGCTCGTTTGGCTCGTTTGGCTCGTTTGGCTCGTTTGACTCGATTGTCCTGTTCGACCCGTTTCACTCGTTTAACTCGTTTCACTCGTTTGACTCGTTTGACTCGTTTGACTCGTTTGACTCGTTTGACTCGTTTGACTCGTTTGACTCGGTTGACTCGTTTGGCTCGTTTGGCTCGTTTGGCTCGTTTGGCTCGTTTGGCTCGTTTGACTCGATTGTCCTGTTCGACCCGTTTCACTCGTTTAACTCGTTTCACTCGTTTGACTCGTTTGACTCGTTTGACTCGTTTGACTCGTTTGACTCGCTTGGCTCGCTTGGCTCGCTTGGCTCGCTTGGCTCGCTTGGCTCGCTTGGCTCGCTTGGCTCGCTTGGCTCGCTTGGCTCGCTTGGCTCGCTTGGCTCGCTTGGCTCGCTTGGCTCGGTTGGCTCGCTTGGCTCGCTTGGCTCGCTTGGCTCGCTTGGCTCGCTTGGCTCGCTTGGCTCGTTTGGCTCTTTTGACTCGTTTGACTCGTTTGACTCGTTTGACTCGTTTGACTCGTTTGACTCGCTTGACCCGATTGACTCGAGTAACTCGTTTGACTCGTTTGACTCGATTGACTCGTTTCACTCGTTTCACTCGTTTTACTCGTTTGACTCGTTTGACTCGTTTGACTCGTTTCACTCGTTTCACTCGTTTGACTCGATTGTCCTGTTCGACCCGTTTCACTCGTTTGACTCGTTTCACTCGTTTGACTCGTTTGACTCGTTTGACTCGTTTGACTCGTTTGACTCGTTTGACTCGTTTGACTCGTTTGACTCGTTTGGCTCGTTTGGCTCGTTTGGCTCGTTTGGCTCGTTTGGCTCGTTTGACTCGATTGTCCTGTTCGACCCGTTTGACTCGTTTAACTCGTTTCACTCGTTTGACTCGTTTGACTCGTTTGACTCGTTTGACTCGTTTGACTCGTTTGACTCGTTTGACTCGGTTGACTCGCTTGGCTCGCTTGGCTCGCTTGGCTCGCTTGGCTCGCTTGGCTCGCTTGGGTCGCTTGGCTCGCTTGGCTCGCTTGGCTCGCTTGACTCGTTTGACTCGTTTGACTCGTTTGACTCGCTTGACTCGTTTGACTCGTTTGACTCGTTTGACTCGTTTGGCTCGTTTGGCTCGTTTGGCTCGTTTGGCTCGTTTGGCTCGTTTGGCTCGTTTGGCTCGTTTGGCTCGTTTGGCTCGCTTGGCTCGCTTGGCTCGCTTGGCTCGCTTGGCTCGCTTGGCTCGCTTGGCTCGCTTGGCTCGCTTGGCTCGCTTGGCTCGTTTGGCTCGCTTGGCTCGCTTGGCTCGCTTGGCTCGCTTGGCTCGCTTGGCTCGCTTGGCTCGCTTGGCTCGCTTGGCTCGCTTGGCTCGCTTGGCTCGCTTGGCTCGCTTGGCTCGCTTGGCTCGCTTGGCTCGTTTGGCTCGCTTGGCTCGCTTGGCTCGCTTGGCTCGCTTGGCTCGCTTGGCTCGCTTGGCTCGCTTGGCTCGCTTGGCTCGCTTGGCTCGTTTGGCTCGCTTGGCTCGCTTGGCTCGCTTGGCTCGCTTGGCTCGCTTGGCTCGTTTGGCTCGTTTGGCTCGTTTGACTCGTTTGACTCGTTTGACTCGTTTGACTCGTTTGACTCGGTTGACTCGCTTGGCTCGCTTGGCTCGCTTGGCTCGCTTGGCTCGCTTGGCTCGCTTGGCTCGCTTGGCTCGCTTGGCTCGCTTGGCTCGCTTGGCTCGCTTGGCTCGCTTGGCTCGTTTGGCTCGTTTGGCTCGTTTGACTCGTTTGACACGTTTGACTCGTTTGACTCGTTTGACTCGTTTGACTCGTTTGGCTCGTTTGGCTTGTTTGGCTCGTTTGGCTCGTTTGGCTCGTTTGACTCGATTGTCCTGTTCGACCCGTTTCACTCGTTTAACTCGTTTGACTCGTTTGACTCGTTTGACTCGTTTGACTCGTTTGACTCGTTTGACTCGTTTGACTCGGTTGACTCGTTTGGCTCGTTTGGCTCGTTTGGCTCGTTTGGCTCGTTTGGCTCGCTTGGCTCGCTTGGCTCGCTTGGCTCGCTTGGCTCGCTTGGCTCGCTTGGCTCGCTTGGCTCGCTTGGCTCGGTTGGCTCGGTTGGCTCGCTTGGCTCGCTTGGCTCGCTTGGCTCGCTTGGCTCGCTTGGCTCGCTTGGCTCGTTTGGCTCGTTTGACTCGTTTGACTCGTTTCACTCGTTTGACTCGTTGACTCGTTTGACTCGGTTGACTCGTTTGACTCGGTTGACTCGCTTGGCTCGCTTGGCTCGCTTGGCTCGCTTGGCTCGCTTGGCTCGCTTGGCTCGCTTGGCTCGGTTGGCTCGCTTGGCTCGCTTGGCTCGCTTGGCTCGCTTGGCTCGCTTGGCTCGCTTGGCTCGCTTGGCTCGCTTGGCTCGCTTGGCTCGTTTGGCTCGTTTGACTCGTTTGACTCGTTTGACTCGTTTGACTCGTTTGACTCGTTTGACTCGTTTGACTCGTTTGACTCGTTTGACTCGTTTGACTCGCTTGACCCGATTGACTCGAGTAACTCGTTTGACTCGTTTGACTCGTTTGACTCGATTGACTCGTTTCACTCGTTTCACTCGTTTTACTCGTTTGACTCGTTTGACTCGTTTGACTCGTTTCACTCGTTTCACTCGTTTGACTCGATTGTCCTGTTCGACCCGTTTCACTCGTTTGACTCGTTTCACTCGTTTGACTCGTTTGACTCGTTTGACTCGTTTGACTCGTTTGACTCGTTTGACTCGTTTGACTCGTTTCACTCGTTTGACTCGTTTCACTCGTTTGACTCGTTTGACTCGTTTGACTCGTTTGACTCGTTTGACTCGTTTGACTCGTTTGACTCGTTTGACTCGTTTGACTCGTTTGACTCGTTTGACTCGTTTGACTCGTTTGACTCGTTTGACTCGTTTGACTCGTTTGACTCGTTTGACTCGTTTGACTCGTTTGACTCGTTTGACTCGTTTGACTCGTTTGACTCGTTTGACTCGTTTGACTCGTTTGACTCGTTTGACTCGTTTGACTCGTTTGACTCGTTTGACTCGTTTGACTCGTTTGACTCGTTTGACTCGTTTGACTCGTTTGACTCGTTTGACTCGTTTGACTCGTTTGACTCGTTTGACTCGATTGACTCGTTTGACTCGTTTGACTCGCTTGACTCGTTTGACTCGTTTGACTCGTTTGACTCGTTTGACTCGTTTGACTCGTTTGACTCGTTTGACTCGTTTGACTCGTTTGACTCGTTTGACTCGCTTGACTCGTTTGACTCGCTTGACCCGCTTGACCCGATTGACTCGAGTAACTCGTTTGACTCGTTTGACTCGTTTGACTCGATTGACTCGTTTGACTCGTTTGACTCGTTTGACTCGTTTGACTCGTTTGACTCGTTTGACTCGTTTGACTCGTTTGACTCGTTTGACTCGTTTGACTCGTTTGACTCGTTTGACTCGTTTGACTCGTTTGACTCGTTTGACTCGTTTGACTCGTTTGACTCGTTTGACTCGTTTGACTCGTTTGACTCGATTGTCCTGTTCGACCCGTTTCACACGTTCGACCCGTTTGACACGTTTGACTCGTTTGGCTCGTTTGGCTCGTTTGGATCGTTTGGCTCGTTTGGCTCGTTTGGCTCGTTTGGCTCGTTTGGCTCGTTTGGCTCGTTTGGCTCGTTTGACTCGTTTGACTCGTTTGACTCGTTTGACTCGTTTGACTCGTTTGACTCGTTTGACTCGTTTGACTCGTTTGACTCGTTTGACTCGTTTGACTCGTTTGACTCGTTTGACTCGTTTGACTCGTTTGACTCGTTTGACTCGTTTGACTCGTTTGACTCGTTTGACTCGTTTGACTCGCTTGACCCGATTGACTCGAGTAACTCGTTTGACTCGTTTGACTCGTTTGACTCGATTGACTCGTTTCACTCGTTTCACTCGTTTTACTCGTTTGACTCGTTTGACTCGTTTGACTCGTTTCACTCGTTTCACTCGTTTGACTCGATTGTCCTGTTCGACCCGTTTCACTCGTTTGACTCGTTTCACTCGTTTGACTCGTTTGACTCGTTTGACTCGTTTGACTCGTTTGACTCGTTTGACTCGTTTGACTCGTTTCACTCGTTTGACTCGTTTCACTCGTTTGACTCGTTTGACTCGTTTGACTCGTTTGACTCGTTTGACTCGTTTGACTCGTTTCACTCGTTTCACTCGTTTTACTCGTTTGACTCGTTTGACTCGTTTGACTCGTTTCACTCGTTTCACTCGTTTGACTCGATTGTCCTGTTCGACCCGTTTCACTCGTTTGACTCGTTTCACTCGTTTGACTCGTTTGACTCGTTTGACTCGTTTGACTCGTTTGACTCGTTTGACTCGTTTGACTCGTTTCACTCGTTTGACTCGTTTCACTCGTTTGACTCGTTTGACTCGTTTGACTCGTTTGACTCGTTTGACTCGTTTGACTCGTTTGACTCGTTTGACTCGTTTGACTCGTTTGACTCGTTTGACTCGTTTGACTCGTTTGACTCGTTTGACTCGTTTGACTCGTTTGACTCGTTTGACTCGTTTGACTCGTTTGACTCGTTTGACTCGTTTGACTCGTTTGACTCGTTTGACTCGTTTGACTCGTTTGACTCGTTTGACTCGTTTGACTCGTTTGACTCGTTTGACTCGTTTGACTCGTTTGACTCGTTTGACTCGTTTGACTCGTTTGACTCGTTTGACTCGTTTGACTCGTTTGACTCGTTTGACTCGTTTGACTCGTTTGACTCGTTTGACTCGTTTGACTCGCTTGACTCGTTTGACTCGCTTGACCCGCTTGACCCGATTGACTCGAGTAACTCGTTTGACTCGTTTGACTCGTTTGACTCGATTGACTCGTTTGACTCGATTGACTCGTTTGACTCGTTTGACTCGTTTCACTCGTTTGACTCGTTTGACTCGTTTGACTCGTTTGACTCGTTTGACTCGATTGTCCTGTTCGACCCGTTTCACTCGTTTGACTCGTTTGACTCGTTTGACTCGTTTGACTCGTTTGACTCGTTTGGGTCGTTTGACTCGTTTGACTCGTTTGACTCGATTGTCCTGTTCGACCCGTTTCACACGTTCGACCCGTTTGACACGTTTGACTCGTTTGGCTCGTTTGGCTCGTTTGGATCGTTTGGCTCGTTTGGCTCGTTTGGCTCGTTTGGCTTGTTTGGCTCGTTTGGCTCGTTTGACTCGTTTGACTCGTTTGACTCGTTTGACTCGTTTGACTCGTTTGACTCGTTTGACTCGGTTGACTCGTTTGACTCGTTTGACTCGTTTGACTCGTTTGACTCGCTTGACCCGATTGACTCGAGTAACTCGTTTGACTCGTTTGACTCGTTTGACTCGATTGACTCGTTTCACTCGTTTCACACGTTTTACTCGTTTGACTCGTTTGACTCGTTTGACTCGTTGGACTCGTTTGACTCGTTTGACTCGTTTGACTCGTTTGACTCGTTTGACTCGTTTGACTCGTTTGACTCGTTTGACTCGTTTGACTCGTTTGACTCGTTTGACTCGTTTGACTCGTTTGACTCGTTTGACTCGTTTGACTCGTTTGACTCGTTTGACTCGTTTGACTCGTTTGACTCGTTTGACTCGTTTGACTCGTTTGACTCGTTTGACTCGTTTGACTCGTTTGACTCGTTTGACTCGTTTGACTCGTTTGACTCGTTTGGCTCGTTTGGCTCGTTTGGCTCGTTTGACTCGATTGTCCTGTTCGACCCGTTTCACTCGTTTAACTCGTTTCACTCGTTTGACTCGTTTGACTCGTTTGACTCGTTTGACTCGTTTGACTCGTTTGACTCGGTTGACTCGCTTGGCTCGCTTGGCTCGCTTGGCTCGCTTGGCTCGCTTGGCTCGCTTGGCTCGCTTGGGTCGCTTGGCTCGCTTGGCTCGCTTGGCTCGCTTGACTCGGTTGACTCGTTTGACTCGTTTGACTCGTTTGACTCGTTTGACTCGTTTGACTCGTTTGACTCGTTTGACTCGTTTGACTCGTTTGACTCGTTTGACTCGTTTGACTCGTTTGACTCGTTTGACTCGTTTGACTCGTTTGACTCGTTTGACTCGTTTGACTCGTTTGACTCGTTTGACTCGTTTGACTCGTTTGACTCGTTTGACTCGTTTGACTCGTTTGACTCGTTTGACTCGTTTGACTCGTTTGACTCGTTTGACTCGTTTGACTCGTTTGACTCGTTTGACTCGTTTGACTCGTTTGACTCGTTTGACTCGTTTGACTCGTTTGACTCGTTTGACTCGTTTGACTCGTTTGACTCGTTTGACTCGTTTGACTCGTTTGACTCGTTTGACTCGTTTGACTCGTTTGACTCGTTTGACTCGTTTGACTCGTTTGACTCGTTTGACTCGTTTGACTCGTTTGACTCGTTTGACTCGTTTGACTCGTTTGACTCGTTTGACTCGTTTGACTCGTTTGACTCGTTTGACTCGTTTGACTCGTTTGACTCGTTTGACTCGTTTGACTCGTTTGACTCGTTTGACTCGTTTGACTCGTTTGACTCGTTTGACTCGTTTGACTCGTTTGACTCGTTTGACTCGTTTGACTCGTTTGACTCGTTTGACTCGTTTGACTCGTTTGACTCGTTTGACTCGTTTGACTCGTTTGACTCGTTTGACTCGTTTGACTCGTTTGACTCGTTTGACTCGTTTGACTCGTTTGACTCGTTTGACTCGTTTGACTCGTTTGACTCGTTTGACTCGTTTGACTCGTTTGACTCGTTTGACTCGTTTGACTCGTTTGACTCGTTTGACTCGTTTGACTCGTTTGACTCGTTTGACTCGTTTGACTCGTTTGACTCGTTTGACTCGTTTGACTCGTTTGACTCGTTTGACTCGTTTGACTCGTTTGACTCGTTTGACTCGTTTGACTCGTTTGACTCGTTTGACTCGTTTGACTCGTTTGACTCGTTTGACTCGTTTGACTCGTTTGACTCGTTTGACTCGTTTGACTCGTTTGACTCGTTTGACTCGTTTGACTCGTTTGACTCGTTTGACTCGTTTGACTCGTTTGACTCGTTTGACTCGTTTGACTCGTTTGACTCGTTTGACTCGTTTGACTCGTTTGACTCGTTTGACTCGTTTGACTCGTTTGACTCGTTTGACTCGTTTGACTCGTTTGACTCGTTTGACTCGTTTGACTCGTTTGACTCGTTTGACTCGTTTGACTCGTTTGACTCGTTTGACTCGTTTGACTCGTTTGACTCGTTTGACTCGTTTGACTCGTTTGACTCGTTTGACTCGTTTGACTCGTTTGACTCGTTTGACTCGTTTGACTCGTTTGACTCGTTTGACTCGTTTGACTCGTTTGACTCGTTTGACTCGTTTGACTCGTTTGACTCGTTTGACTCGTTTGACTCGTTTGACTCGTTTGACTCGTTTGACTCGTTTGACTCGTTTGACTCGTTTGACTCGTTTGACTCGTTTGACTCGTTTGACTCGTTTGACTCGTTTGACTCGTTTGACTCGTTTGACTCGTTTGACTCGTTTGACTCGTTTGACTCGTTTGACTCGTTTGACTCGTTTGACTCGTTTGACTCGTTTGACTCGTTTGACTCGTTTGACTCGTTTGACTCGTTTGCCTCGTTTGACTCGTTTGACTCGTTTGACTCGCTTGACCCGATTGACTCGAGTAACTCGTTTGACTCGTTTGACTCGTTTGACTCGATTGACTCGTTTGACTCGTTTGACTCGTTTGACTCGTTTGACTCGTTTGACTCGTTTGACTCGTTTGACTCGTTTGGCTCGTTTGGCTCGTTTGGCTCGTTTGGCTCGTTTGGCTCGTTTGGCTCGTTTGGCTCGTTTGGCTCGTTTGGCTCGTTTGGCTCGTTTGGCTCGTTTGGCTCGTTTGGCTCGTTTGGCTCGTTTGGCTCGTTTGGCTCGTTTGGCTCGTTTGGCTCGTTTGGCTCGTTTGGCTCGTTTGGCTCGTTTGGCTCGTTTGGCTCGTTTGGCTCGTTTGGCTCGTTTGGCTCGTTTGGCTCTTTTGGCTCTTTTGGCTCGTTTGGCTCGTTTGGCTCGTTTGGCTCGTTTGGCTCGTTTGGCTCGTTTGGCTCGTTTGGCTCGTTTGGCTCGTTTGACACGTTTGACTCGTTTGACTCGTTTGACTCGTTTGACTCGTTTGACTCGTTTGACTCGTTTGACTCGTTTGGCTCGTTTGGCTCGTTTGGCTCGTTTGGCTCGTTTGGCTCGTTTGGCTCGTTTGGCTCGTTTGACTCGATTGTCCTGTTCGACCCGTTTCACTCGTTTAACTCGTTTCACTCGTTTGACTCGTTTGACTCGTTTGACTCGTTTGACTCGTTTGACTCGTTTGACTCGTTTGACTCGGTTGACTCGTTTGGCTCGTTTGGCTCGTTTGGCTCGTTTGGCTCGTTTGGCTCGTTTGACTCGATTGTCCTGTTCGACCCGTTTCACTCGTTTAACTCGTTTCACTCGTTTGACTCGTTTGACTCGTTTGACTCGTTTGACTCGTTTGACTCGCTTGGCTCGCTTGGCTCGCTTGGCTCGCTTGGCTCGCTTGGCTCGCTTGGCTCGCTTGGCTCGCTTGGCTCGCTTGGCTCGCTTGGCTCGCTTGGCTCGCTTGGCTCGCTTGGCTCGGTTGGCTCGCTTGGCTCGCTTGGCTCGCTTGGCTCGCTTGGCTCGCTTGGCTCGCTTGGCTCGCTTGGCTCGCTTGGCTCGTTTGGCTCGTTTGACTCGTTTGACTCGTTTGACTCGTTTGACTCGTTTGACTCGCTTGACCCGATTGACTCGAGTAACTCGTTTGACTCGTTTGACTCGATTGACTCGTTTCACTCGTTTCACTCGTTTTACTCGTTTGACTCGTTTGACTCGTTTGACTCGTTTCACTCGTTTCACTCGTTTGACTCGATTGTCCTGTTCGACCCGTTTCACTCGTTTGACTCGTTTCACTCGTTTGACTCGTTTGACTCGTTTGACTCGTTTGACTCGTTTGACTCGTTTGACTCGTTTGACTCGTTTGACTCGTTTGACTCGTTTGGCTCGTTTGGCTCGTTTGGCTCGTTTGGCTCGTTTGGCTCGTTTGACTCGATTGTCCTGTTCGACCCGTTTCACTCGTTTAACTCGTTTCACTCGTTTGACTCGTTTGACTCGTTTGACTCGTTTGACTCGTTTGACTCGTTTGACTCGTTTGACTCGGTTGACTCGCTTGGCTCGCTTGGCTCGCTTGGCTCGCTTGGCTCGCTTGGCTCGCTTGGGTCGCTTGGCTCGCTTGGCTCGCTTGGCTCGCTTGACTCGTTTGACTCGTTTGACTCGTTTGACTCGCTTGACTCGTTTGACTCGTTTGGCTCGTTTGGCTCGTTTGGCTCGTTTGGCTCGTTTGGCTCGTTTGGCTCGTTTGGCTCGTTTGGCTCGTTTGGCTCGCTTGGCTCGCTTGGCTCGCTTGGCTCGCTTGGCTCGCTTGGCTCGCTTGGCTCGCTTGGCTCGCTTGGCTCGCTTGGCTCGCTTGGCTCGCTTGGCTCGCTTGGCTCGCTTGGCTCGTTTGGCTCGCTTGGCTCGCTTGGCTCGCTTGGCTCGCTTGGCTCGCTTGGCTCGCTTGGCTCGCTTGGCTCGCTTGGCTCGCTTGGCTCGCTTGGCTCGTTTGGCTCGCTTGGCTCGCTTGGCTCGCTTGGCTCGCTTGGCTCGCTTGGCTCGCTTGGCTCGCTTGGCTCGCTTGGCTCGCTTGGCTCGCTTGGCTCGCTTGGCTCGCTTGGCTCGCTTGGCTCGCTTGGCTCGCTTGGCTCGCTTGGCTCGCTTGGCTCGCTTGGCTCGCTTGGCTCGTTTGGCTCGCTTGGCTCGCTTGGCTCGCTTGGCTCGCTTGGCTCGTTTGACTCGTTTGACTCGTTTGACTCGTTTGACTCGTTTGACTCGTTTGACTCGTTTGACTCGTTTGACTCGTTTGACTCGTTTGACTCGTTTGACTCGTTTGACTCGTTTGACTCGTTTGACTCGTTTGACTCGTTTGACTCGTTTGACTCGTTTGACTCGTTTGACTCGTTTGACTCGTTTGACTCGTTTGACTCGTTTGACTCGTTTGACTCGTTTGACTCGTTTGACTCGTTTGACTCGTTTGACTCGTTTGACTCGTTTGACTCGTTTGACTCGTTTGACTCGTTTGACTCGTTTGACTCGTTTGACTCGTTTGACTCGTTTGACTCGTTTGACTCGTTTGACTCGTTTGACTCGTTTGACTCGTTTGACTCGTTTGACTCGTTTGACTCGTTTGACTCGTTTGACTCGTTTGACTCGTTTGACTCGTTTGACTCGTTTGACTCGTTTGACTCGTTTGACTCGTTTGACTCGTTTGACTCGTTTGACTCGTTTGACTCGTTTGACTCGTTTGACTCGTTTGACTCGTTTGACTCGTTTGACTCGTTTGACTCGTTTGACTCGGTTGACTCGTTTGGCTCGTTTGGCTCGTTTGGCTCGTTTGGCTCGTTTGGCTCGTTTGACTCGATTGTCCTGTTCGACCCGTTTCACTCGTTTAACTCGTTTCACTCGTTTGACTCGTTTGACTCGTTTGACTCGTTTGACTCGTTTGACTCGCTTGGCTCGCTTGGCTCGCTTGGCTCGCTTGGCTCGCTTGGCTCGCTTGGCTCGCTTGGCTCGCTTGGCTCGCTTGGCTCGCTTGGCTCGCTTGGCTCGCTTGGCTCGCTTGGCTCGCTTGGCTCGCTTGGCTCGGTTGGCTCGCTTGGCTCGCTTGGCTCGCTTGGCTCGCTTGGCTCGCTTGGCTCGCTTGGCTCGCTTGGCTCGCTTGGCTCGTTTGGCTCGTTTGACTCGTTTGACTCGTTTGACTCGTTTGACTCGTTTGACTCGCTTGACCCGATTGACTCGAGTAACTCGTTTGACTCGTTTGACTCGATTGACTCGTTTCACTCGTTTCACTCGTTTTACTCGTTTGACTCGTTTGACTCGTTTGACTCGTTTCACTCGTTTCACTCGTTTGACTCGATTGTCCTGTTCGACCCGTTTCACTCGTTTGACTCGTTTCACTCGTTTGACTCGTTTGACTCGTTTGACTCGCTTGACTCGTTTGACTCGTTTGACTCGTTTGACTCGTTTGGCTCGTTTGGCTCGTTTGGCTCGTTTGGCTCGTTTGGCTCGTTTGGCTCGTTTGGCTCGTTTGGCTCGTTTGGCTCGCTTGGCTCGCTTGGCTCGCTTGGCTCGCTTGGCTCGCTTGGCTCGCTTGGCTCGCTTGGCTCGCTTGGCTCGCTTGGCTCGCTTGGCTCGCTTGGCTCGCTTGGCTCGCTTGGCTCGTTTGGCTCGCTTGGCTCGCTTGGCTCGCTTGGCTCGCTTGGCTCGCTTGGCTCGCTTGGCTCGCTTGGCTCGCTTGGCTCGCTTGGCTCGCTTGGCTCGTTTGGCTCGCTTGGCTCGCTTGGCTCGCTTGGCTCGCTTGGCTCGCTTGGCTCGCTTGGCTCGCTTGGCTCGCTTGGCTCGCTTGGCTCGCTTGGCTCGTTTGGCTCGCTTGGCTCGCTTGGCTCGCTTGGCTCGCTTGGCTCGCTTGGCTCGTTTGGCTCGTTTGGCTCGTTTGACTCGTTTGACTCGTTTGACTCGTTTGACTCGTTTGACTCGGTTGACTCGCTTGGCTCGCTTGGCTCGCTTGGCTCGCTTGGCTCGCTTGGCTCGCTTGGCTCGCTTGGCTCGCTTGGCTCGCTTGGCTCGCTTGGCTCGCTTGGCTCGCTTGGCTCGTTTGGCTCGTTTGGCTCGTTTGACTCGTTTGACACGTTTGACTCGTTTGACTCGTTTGACTCGTTTGACTCGTTTGACTCGTTTGGCTCGTTTGGCTTGTTTGGCTCGTTTGGCTCGTTTGGCTCGTTTGACTCGATTGTCCTGTTCGACCCGTTTCACTCGTTTAACTCGTTTGACTCGTTTGACTCGTTTGACTCGTTTGACTCGTTTGACTCGTTTGACTCGTTTGACTCGGTTGACTCGTTTGGCTCGTTTGGCTCGTTTGGCTCGTTTGGCTCGTTTGGCTCGCTTGGCTCGCTTGGCTCGCTTGGCTCGCTTGGCTCGCTTGGCTCGCTTGGCTCGCTTGGCTCGCTTGGCTCGCTTGGCTCGGTTGGCTCGGTTGGCTCGCTTGGCTCGCTTGGCTCGCTTGGCTCGCTTGGCTCGCTTGGCTCGCTTGGCTCGTTTGGCTCGTTTGACTCGTTTGACTCGTTTCACTCGTTTGACTCGTTTGACTCGTTTGACTCGTTTGACTCGTTTGACTCGGTTGACTCGTTTGACTCGGTTGACTCGCTTGGCTCGCTTGGCTCGCTTGGCTCGCTTGGCTCGCTTGGCTCGCTTGGCTCGCTTGGCTCGCTTGGCTCGTTTGGCTCGCTTGGCTCGCTTGGCTCGCTTGGCTCGCTTGGCTCGCTTGGCTCGTTTGGCTCGTTTGGCTCGTTTGACTCGTTTGACTCGTTTGACTCGTTTGACTCGTTTGGCTCGTTTGGCTCGTTTGGCTCGTTTGGCTCGTTTGACTCGATTGTCCTGTTCGACCCGTTTCACTCGTTTAACTCGTTTCACTCGTTTGACTCGTTTGACTCGTTTGACTCGTTTGACTCGTTTGACTCGTTTGACTCGTTTGACTCGGTTGACTCGCTTGGCTCGCTTGGCTCGCTTGGCTCGCTTGGCTCGCTTGGCTCGCTTGGGTCGCTTGGCTCGCTTGGCTCGCTTGGCTCGCTTGACTCGTTTGACTCGTTTGACTCGTTTGACTCGCTTGACTCGTTTGACTCGTTTGACTCGTTTGACTCGTTTGGCTCGTTTGGCTCGTTTGGCTCGTTTGGCTCGTTTGGCTCGTTTGGCTCGTTTGGCTCGTTTGGCTCGTTTGGCTCGTTTGGCTCGTTTGGCTCGTTTGGCTCGTTTGGCTCGTTTGGCTCGTTTGGCTCGCTTGGCTCGCTTGGCTCGCTTGGCTCGTTTGGCTCGCTTGGCTCGCTTGGCTCGCTTGGCTCGCTTGGCTCGCTTGGCTCGCTTGGCTCGCTTGGCTCGCTTGGCTCGCTTGGCTCGCTTGGCTCGCTTGGCTCGCTTGGCTCGCTTGGCTCGCTTGGCTCGCTTGGCTCGCTTGGCTCGCTTGGCTCGTTTGGCTCGCTTGGCTCGCTTGGCTCGCTTGGCTCGCTTGGCTCGTTTGACTCGTTTGACTCGTTTGACTCGTTTGACTCGTTTGACTCGTTTGACTCGTTTGACTCGTTTGACTCGTTTGACTCGTTTGACTCGTTTGACTCGTTTGACTCGTTTGACTCGTTTGACTCGTTTGACTCGTTTGACTCGTTTGACTCGTTTGACTCGTTTGACTCGTTTGACTCGTTTGACTCGTTTGACTCGTTTGACTCGTTTGACTCGTTTGACTCGTTTGACTCGTTTGACTCGTTTGACTCGTTTGACTCGTTTGACTCGTTTGACTCGTTTGACTCGTTTGACTCGTTTGACTCGTTTGACTCGTTTGACTCGTTTGACTCGTTTGACTCGTTTGACTCGTTTGACTCGTTTGACTCGTTTGACTCGTTTGACTCGTTTGACTCGTTTGACTCGTTTGACTCGTTTGACTCGTTTGACTCGTTTGACTCGTTTGACTCGTTTGACTCGTTTGACTCGTTTGACTCGTTTGACTCGTTTGACTCGTTTGACTCGTTTGACTCGGTTGACTCGTTTGGCTCGTTTGGCTCGTTTGGCTCGTTTGGCTCGTTTGGCTCGTTTGACTCGATTGTCCTGTTCGACCCGTTTCACTCGTTTAACTCGTTTCACTCGTTTGACTCGTTTGACTCGTTTGACTCGTTTGACTCGTTTGACTCGCTTGGCTCGCTTGGCTCGCTTGGCTCGCTTGGCTCGCTTGGCTCGCTTGGCTCGCTTGGCTCGCTTGGCTCGCTTGGCTCGCTTGGCTCGCTTGGCTCGCTTGGCTCGCTTGGCTCGGTTGGCTCGCTTGGCTCGCTTGGCTCGCTTGGCTCGCTTGGCTCGCTTGGCTCGCTTGGCTCGCTTGGCTCGCTTGGCTCGTTTGGCTCGTTTGACTCGTTTGACTCGTTTGACTCGTTTGACTCGTTTGACTCGCTTGACCCGATTGACTCGAGTAACTCGTTTGACTCGTTTGACTCGATTGACTCGTTTCACTCGTTTCACTCGTTTTACTCGTTTGACTCGTTTGACTCGTTTGACTCGTTTCACTCGTTTCACTCGTTTGACTCGATTGTCCTGTTCGACCCGTTTCACTCGTTTGACTCGTTTCACTCGTTTGACTCGTTTGACTCGTTTGACTCGTTTGACTCGTTTGACTCGTTTGACTCGTTTGACTCGTTTGACTCGTTTGACTCGTTTGGCTCGTTTGGCTCGTTTGGCTCGTTTGGCTCGTTTGGCTCGTTTGACTCGATTGTCCTGTTCGACCCGTTTCACTCGTTTAACTCGTTTCACTCGTTTGACTCGTTTGACTCGTTTGACTCGTTTGACTCGTTTGACTCGTTTGACTCGTTTGACTCGGTTGACTCGCTTGGCTCGCTTGGCTCGCTTGGCTCGCTTGGCTCGCTTGGCTCGCTTGGCTCGCTTGGCTCGCTTGGCTCGCTTGGCTCGCTTGACTCGTTTGACTCGTTTGACTCGTTTGACTCGCTTGACTCGTTTGACTCGTTTGACTCGTTTGACTCGTTTGGCTCGTTTGGCTCGTTTGGCTCGTTTGGCTCGTTTGGCTCGTTTGGCTCGTTTGGCTCGTTTGGCTCGTTTGGCTCGCTTGGCTCGCTTGGCTCGCTTGGCTCGCTTGGCTCGCTTGGCTCGCTTGGCTCGCTTGGCTCGCTTGGCTCGCTTGGCTCGCTTGGCTCGCTTGGCTCGTTTGGCTCGCTTGGCTCGCTTGGCTCGCTTGGCTCGCTTGGCTCGCTTGGCTCGCTTGGCTCGCTTGGCTCGCTTGGCTCGCTTGGCTCGCTTGGCTCGTTTGGCTCGCTTGGCTCGCTTGGCTCGCTTGGCTCGCTTGGCTCGCTTGGCTCGCTTGGCTCGCTTGGCTCGCTTGGCTCGCTTGGCTCGTTTGGCTCGCTTGGCTCGCTTGGCTCGCTTGGCTCGCTTGGCTCGCTTGGCTCGTTTGGCTCGTTTGGCTCGTTTGACTCGTTTGACTCGTTTGACTCGTTTGACTCGTTTGACTCGGTTGACTCGCTTGGCTCGCTTGGCTCGCTTGGCTCGCTTGGCTCGCTTGGCTCGCTTGGCTCGCTTGGCTCGCTTGGCTCGCTTGGCTCGCTTGGCTCGCTTGGCTCGCTTGGCTCGTTTGGCTCGTTTGGCTCGTTTGACTCGTTTGACTCGTTTGACTCGTTTGACTCGTTTGACTCGTTTGACTCGTTTGACTCGTTTGGCTCGTTTGGCTTGTTTGGCTCGTTTGGCTCGTTTGGCTCGTTTGACTCGATTGTCCTGTTCGACCCGTTTCACTCGTTTAACTCGTTTGACTCGTTTGACTCGTTTGACTCGTTTGACTCGTTTGACTCGTTTGACTCGTTTGACTCGGTTGACTCGTTTGGCTCGTTTGGCTCGTTTGGCTCGTTTGGCTCGTTTGGCTCGCTTGGCTCGCTTGGCTCGCTTGGCTCGCTTGGCTCGCTTGGCTCGCTTGGCTCGCTTGGCTCGCTTGGCTCGCTTGGCTCGGTTGGCTCGGTTGGCTCGCTTGGCTCGCTTGGCTCGCTTGGCTCGCTTGGCTCGCTTGGCTCGCTTGGCTCGTTTGGCTCGTTTGACTCGTTTGACTCGTTTCACTCGTTTGACTCGTTTGACTCGTTTGACTCGTTTGACTCGTTTGACTCGGTTGACTCGTTTGACTCGGTTGACTCGCTTGGCTCGCTTGGCTCGCTTGGCTCGCTTGGCTCGCTTGGCTCGCTTGGCTCGCTTGGCTCGCTTGGCTCGCTTGGCTCGCTTGGCTCGCTTGGCTCGCTTGGCTCGCTTGGCTCGTTTGGCTCGCTTGGCTCGCTTGGCTCGCTTGGCTCGCTTGGCTCGCTTGGCTCGTTTGGCTCGTTTGGCTCGTTTGACTCGTTTGACTCGTTTGACTCGTTTGACTCGTTTGACTCGGTTGACTCGCTTGGCTCGCTTGGCTCGCTTGGCTCGCTTGGCTCGCTTGGCTCGCTTGGCTCGTTTGGCTCGTTTGGCTCGTTTGGCTCGTTTGGCTCTTTTGGCTCTTTTGGCTCGTTTGGCTCGTTTGGCTCGTTTGGCTCGTTTGGCTCGTTTGGCTCGTTTGGCTCGTTTGGCTCGTTTGGCTCGTTTGGCTCGTTTGGCTCGTTTGGCTCGTTTGGCTCGTTTGGCTCGTTTGGCTCGTTTGGCTCGTTTGGCTCGTTTGGCTCGTTTGGCTCGTTTGGCTCGTTTGGCTCGTTTGGCTCGTTTGGCTCGTTTGGCTCTTTTGGCTCTTTTGGCTCGTTTGGCTCGTTTGGCTCGTTTGGCTCGTTTGGCTCGTTTGGCTCGTTTGGCTCGTTTGGCTCGTTTGGCTCGTTTGGCTCGTTTGGCTCGTTTGGCTCGTTTGGCTCGTTTGGCTCGTTTGGCTCGTTTGGCTCGTTTGGCTCGTTTGGCTCGTTTGGCTCGTTTGGCTCTTTTGGCTCTTTTGGCTCGTTTGGCTCGTTTGGCTCGTTTGGCTCGTTTGGCTCGTTTGGTTCGTTTGGCTCGTTTGGCTCGTTTGGCTCGTTTGACACGTTTGACTCGTTTGACTCGTTTGACTCGTTTGACTCGTTTGACTCGTTTGACTCGTTTGACTCGTTTGGCTCGTTTGGCTCGTTTGGCTCGTTTGGCTCGTTTGGCTCGTTTGGCTCGTTTGGCTCGTTTGACTCGATTGTCCTGTTCGACCCGTTTCACTCGTTTAACTCGTTTCACTCGTTTGACTCGTTTGACTCGTTTGACTCGTTTGACTCGTTTGACTCGTTTGACTCGTTTGACTCGTTTGACTCGTTTGGCTCGTTTGGCTCGTTTGGCTCGTTTGGCTCGTTTGGCTCGTTTGACTCGATTGTCCTGTTCGACCCGTTTCACTCGTTTAACTCGTTTCACTCGTTTGACTCGTTTGACTCGTTTGACTCGTTTGACTCGTTTGACTCGCTTGGCTCGCTTGGCTCGCTTGGCTCGCTTGGCTCGCTTGGCTCGCTTGGCTCGCTTGGCTCGCTTGGCTCGCTTGGCTCGCTTGGCTCGCTTGGCTCGCTTGGCTCGGTTGGCTCGCTTGGCTCGCTTGGCTCGCTTGGCTCGCTTGGCTCGCTTGGCTCGCTTGGCTCGCTTGGCTCGTTTGGCTCGTTTGGCTCGTTTGACTCGTTTGACTCGTTTGACTCGTTTGACTCGTTTGACTCGCTTGACCCGATTGACTCGAGTAACTCGTTTGACTCGTTTGACTCGATTGACTCGTTTCACTCGTTTCACTCGTTTTACTCGTTTGACTCGTTTGACTCGTTTGACTCGTTTCACTCGTTTCACTCGTTTGACTCGATTGTCCTGTTCGACCCGTTTCACTCGTTTGACTCGTTTCACTCGTTTGACTCGTTTGACTCGTTTGACTCGTTTGACTCGTTTGACTCGTTTGACTCGTTTGACTCGTTTGACTCGTTTGACTCGTTTGGCTCGTTTGGCTCGTTTGGCTCGTTTGGCTCGTTTGGCTCGTTTGACTCGATTGTCCTGTTCGACCCGTTTCACTCGTTTAACTCGTTTCACTCGTTTGACTCGCTTGACTCGTTTGACTCGTTTGACTCGTTTGACTCGCTTGACTCGTTTGACTCGTTTGACTCGTTTGACTCGTTTGGCTCGTTTGGCTCGTTTGGCTCGTTTGGCTCGTTTGGCTCGTTTGGCTCGTTTGGCTCGCTTGGCTCGCTTGGCTCGCTTGGCTCGCTTGGCTCGCTTGGCTCGCTTGGCTCGCTTGGCTCGCTTGGCTCGCTTGGCTCGCTTGGCTCGCTTGGCTCGCTTGGCTCGCTTGGCTCGTTTGGCTCGCTTGGCTCGCTTGGCTCGCTTGGCTCGCTTGGCTCGCTTGGCTCGCTTGGCTCGCTTGGCTCGCTTGGCTCGCTTGGCTCGCTTGGCTCGTTTGGCTCGCTTGGCTCGCTTGGCTCGCTTGGCTCGCTTGGCTCGCTTGGCTCGCTTGGCTCGCTTGGCTCGCTTGGCTCGCTTGGCTCGTTTGGCTCGCTTGGCTCGCTTGGCTCGCTTGGCTCGCTTGGCTCGCTTGGCTCGTTTGGCTCGTTTGGCTCGTTTGACTCGTTTGACTCGTTTGACTCGTTTGACTCGTTTGACTCGGTTGACTCGCTTGGCTCGCTTGGCTCGCTTGGCTCGCTTGGCTCGCTTGGCTCGCTTGGCTCGCTTGGCTCGCTTGGCTCGCTTGGCTCGCTTGGCTCGCTTGGCTCGCTTGGCTCGCTTGGCTCGTTTGGCTCGTTTGGCTCGTTTGACTCGTTTGACACGTTTGACTCGTTTGACTCGTTTGACTCGTTTGACTCGTTTGACTCGTTTGGCTCGTTTGGCTTGTTTGGCTCGTTTGGCTCGTTTGGCTCGTTTGACTCGATTGTCCTGTTCGACCCGTTTCACTCGTTTAACTCGTTTGACTCGTTTGACTCGTTTGACTCGTTTGACTCGTTTGACTCGTTTGACTCGTTTGACTCGGTTGACTCGTTTGGCTCGTTTGGCTCGTTTGGCTCGTTTGGCTCGTTTGGCTCGCTTGGCTCGCTTGGCTCGCTTGGCTCGCTTGGCTCGCTTGGCTCGCTTGGCTCGCTTGGCTCGCTTGGCTCGGTTGGCTCGGTTGGCTCGCTTGGCTCGCTTGGCTCGCTTGGCTCGCTTGGCTCGCTTGGCTCGCTTGGCTCGTTTGGCTCGTTTGACTCGTTTGACTCGTTTCACTCGTTTGACTCGTTTCACTCGTTTGACTCGTTTGACTCGTTTGACTCGGTTGACTCGTTTGACTCGGTTGACTCGCTTGGCTCGCTTGGCTCGCTTGGCTCGCTTGGCTCGCTTGGTTCGCTTGGCTCGCTTGGCTCGCTTGGCTCGCTTGGCTCGGTTGGCTCGCTTGGCTCGCTTGGCTCGCTTGGCTCGCTTGGCTCGCTTGGCTCGCTTGGCTCGTTTGGCTCGCTTGGCTCGTTTGGCTCGCTTGGCTCGCTTGGCTCGCTTGGCTCGCTTGGCTCGCTTGGCTCGCTTGGCTCGCTTGGCTCGCTTGGCTCGCTTGGCTCGCTTGGCTCGCTTGGCTCGTTTGGCTCGTTTGACTCGTTTGACTCGTTTGACTCGTTTGACTCGTTTGACTCGTTTGACTCGTTTGACTCGTTTGACTCGTTTGACTCGTTTGACTCGCTTGACCCGATTGACTCGAGTAACTCGTTTGACTCGTTTGACTCGTTTGACTCGATTGACTCGTTTCACTCGTTTCACTCGTTTTACTCGTTTGACTCGTTTGACTCGTTTGACTCGTTTCACTCGTTTCACTCGTTTGACTCGATTGTCCTGTTCGACCCGTTTCACTCGTTTGACTCGTTTCACTCGTTTGACTCGTTTGACTCGTTTGACTCGTTTGACTCGTTTGACTCGTTTGACTCGTTTGACTCGTTTCACTCGTTTGACTCGTTTCACTCGTTTGACTCGTTTGACTCGTTTGACTCGTTTGACTCGTTTGACTCGTTTGACTCGTTTGACTCGTTTGACTCGTTTGACTCGTTTGACTCGTTTGACTCGTTTGACTCGTTTGACTCGTTTGACTCGTTTGACTCGTTTGACTCGTTTGACTCGTTTGACTCGTTTGACTCGTTTGACTCGTTTGACTCGTTTGACTCGTTTGACTCGTTTGACTCGTTTGACTCGTTTGACTCGTTTGACTCGTTTGACTCGTTTGACTCGTTTGACTCGTTTGACTCGTTTGACTCGTTTGACTCGTTTGACTCGTTTGACTCGTTTGACTCGTTTGACTCGTTTGACTCGCTTGACTCGTTTGACTCGCTTGACCCGCTTGACCCGATTGACTCGAGTAACTCGTTTGACTCGTTTGACTCGTTTGACTCGATTGACTCGTTTGACTCGATTGACTCGTTTGACTCGTTTGACTCGTTTCACTCGTTTGACTCGTTTGACTCGTTTGACTCGTTTGACTCGTTTGACTCGATTGTCCTGTTCGACCCGTTTCACTCGTTTGACTCGTTTGACTCGTTTGACTCGTTTGACTCGTTTGACTCGTTTGGGTCGTTTGACTCGTTTGACTCGTTTGACTCGATTGTCCTGTTCGACCCGTTTCACACGTTCGACCCGTTTGACACGTTTGACTCGTTTGGCTCGTTTGGCTCGTTTGGATCGTTTGGCTCGTTTGGCTCGTTTGGCTCGTTTGGCTTGTTTGGCTCGTTTGGCTCGTTTGACTCGTTTGACTCGTTTGACTCGTTTGACTCGTTTGACTCGTTTGACTCGTTTGACTCGGTTGACTCGTTTGACTCGTTTGACTCGTTTGACTCGTTTGACTCGCTTGACCCGATTGACTCGAGTAACTCGTTTGACTCGTTTGACTCGTTTGACTCGTTTGACTCGTTTGACTCGTTTGACTCGTTTGACTCGTTTGACTCGTTTGACTCGTTTGACTCGTTTGACTCGTTTGACTCGTTTGACTCGTTTGACTCGTTTGACTCGTTTGACTCGTTTGACTCGTTTGACTCGTTTGACTCGTTTGACTCGTTTGACTCGTTTGACTCGTTTGACGCGTTTGACTCGTTTGACTCGTTAGACTCGTTTGACTCGTTTGACTCGTTTGACTCGTTTGACTCGTTTGACTCGTTTGACTCGTTTGACTCGATTGTCCTGTTCGACCCGTTTCACACGTTCGACCCGTTTGACACGTTTGACTCGTTTGGCTCGTTTGGCTCGTTTGGATCGTTTGGCTCGTTTGGCTCGTTTGGCTCGTTTGGCTCGTTTGGCTCGTTTGGCTCGTTTGGCTCGTTTGACTCGTTTGACTCGTTTGACTCGTTTGACTCGTTTGACTCGTTTGACTCGTTTGACTCGTTTGACTCGTTTGACTCGTTTGACTCGTTTGACTCGCTTGACCCGATTGACTCGAGTAACTCGTTTGACTCGTTTGACTCGTTTGACTCGATTGACTCGTTTCACTCGTTTCACTCGTTTTACTCGTTTGACTCGTTTGACTCGTTTGACTCGTTTCACTCGTTTCACTCGTTTGACTCGATTGTCCTGTTCGACCCGTTTCACTCGTTTGACTCGTTTCACTCGTTTGACTCGTTTGACTCGTTTGACTCGTTTGACTCGTTTGACTCGTTTGACTCGTTTGACTCGTTTGACTCGTTTGACTCGTTTGACTCGTTTGACTCGTTTGACTCGTTTGACTCGTTTGACTCGTTTGACTCGTTTGACTCGTTTGACTCGTTTGACTCGTTTGACTCGTTTGACTCGTTTGACTCGTTTGACTCGTTTGACTCGTTTGACTCGTTTGACTCGTTTGACTCGTTTGACTCGTTTGACTCGTTTGACTCGTTTGACTCGTTTGACTCGTTTGACTCGTTTGACTCGTTTGACTCGTTTGACTCGTTTGACTCGTTTGACTCGTTTGACTCGTTTGACTCGCTTGACCCGATTGACTCGAGTAACTCGTTTGAGTCGTTTGACTCGTTTGACTCGTTTGACTCGATTGACTCGTTTGACTCGTTTGACTCGTTTCACTCGTTTGACTCGTTTGACTCGTTTGACTCGTTTCACTCGTTTGACTCGTTTCACTCGTTTCACTCGTTTGACTCGATTGTCCTGTTCGACCCGTTTCACTCGTTTGACTCGTTTGACTCGTTTGACTCGTTTGACTCGTTTGACTCGTTTGGGTCGTTTGACTCGTTTGACTCGTTTGACTCGATTGTCCTGTTCGACCCGTTTCACACGTTCGACCCGTTTGACACGTTTGACTCGTTTGGCTCGTTTGGCTCGTTTGGATCGTTTGGCTCGTTTGGCTCGTTTGGCTCGTTTGGCTCGTTTGGCTCGTTTGGCTCGTTTGGCTCGTTTGACTCGTTTGACTCGTTTGACTCGTTTGACTCGTTTGACTCGTTTGACTCGTTTGACTCGTTTGACTCGTTTGACTCGTTTGACTCGTTTGACTCGTTTGACTCGTTTGACTCGTTTGACTCGTTTGACTCGTTTGACTCGCTTGACCCGATTGACTCGAGTAACTCGTTTGACTCGTTTGACTCGTTTGACTCGATTGACTCGTTTCACTAGTTTCACTCGTTTTACTCGTTTTACTCGTTTGACTCGTTTGACTCGTTTGACTCGTTTGACTCGTTTGACTCGTTTGACTCGTTTGACTCGTTTGACTCGTTTGACTCGTTTGACTCGTTTGACTCGTTTGACTCGTTTGACTCGTTTGACTCGTTTGACTCGTTTGACTCGTTTGACTCGTTTGACTCGTTTGACTCGTTTGACTCGTTTGACTCGTTTGACTCGTTTGACTCGTTTGACTCGTTTGACTCGTTTGACTCGTTTGACTCGTTTGACTCGTTTGACTCGTTTGACTCGTTTGACTCGTTTGACTCGTTTGACTCGTTTGACTCGTTTGACTCGTTTGACTCGTTTGACTCGTTTGACTCGTTTGACTCGTTTGACTCGTTTGACTCGTTTGACTCGTTTGACTCGTTTGACTCGTTTGACTCGTTTGACTCGTTTGACTCGTTTGACTCGTTTGACTCGTTTGACTCGTTTGACTCGTTTGACTCGTTTGACTCGTTTGACTCGTTTGACTCGTTTGACTCGTTTGACTCGTTTGACTCGTTTGACTCGTTTGACTCGTTTGACTCGTTTGACTCGTTTGACTCGTTTGACTCGTTTGACTCGTTTGACTCGTTTGACTCGTTTGACTCGCTTGACCCGATTGACTCGAGTAACTCGTTTGACTCGTTTGACTCGTTTGACTCGATTGACTCGTTTGACTCGTTTGACTCGTTTCACTCGTTTGACTCGTTTGACTCGTTTGACTCGTTTGACTCGTTTCACTCGTTTCACTCGTTTGACTCGATTGTCCTGTTCGACCCGTTTCACTCGTTTGACTCGTTTGACTCGTTTGACTCGTTTGACTCGTTTGGGTCGTTTGACTCGTTTGACTCGTTTGACTCGATTGTCCTGTTCGACCCGTTTCACACGTTCGACCCGTTTGACACGTTTGACTCGTTTGGCTCGTTTGGCTCGTTTGGATCGTTTGGCTCGTTTGGCTCGTTTGGCTCGTTTGGCTCGTTTGGCTCGTTTGGCTCGTTTGACTCGTTTGACTCGTTTGACTCGTTTGACTCGTTTGACTCGTTTGACTCGTTTGACTCGTTTGACTCGTTTGACTCGTTTGACTCGCTTGACCCGATTGACTCGAGTAACTCGTTTGACTCGTTTGACTCGTTTGACTCGATTGACTCGTTTCACTCGTTTCACTCGTTTCACTCGTTTGACTCGTTTGACTCGTTTGACTCGTTTGACTCGTTTGACTCGTTTGACTCGTTTGACTCGTTTGACTCGTTTGACTCGTTTGACTCGTTTGACTCGTTTGACTCGTTTGACTCGTTTGACTCGTTTGACTCGTTTGACTCGTTTGACTCGTTTGACTCGTTTGACTCGTTTGACTCGTTTGACTCGTTTGACTCGTTTGACTCGTTTGACTCGTTTGACTCGTTTGACTCGTTTGACTCGTTTGACTCGTTTGACTCGTTTGACTCGTTTGACTCGTTTGACTCGTTTGACTCGTTTGACTCGTTTGACTCGTTTGACTCGTTTGACTCGTTTGACTCGTTTGACTCGTTTGACTCGTTTGACTCGTTTGACTCGTTTGACTCGTTTGACTCGTTTGACTCGTTTGACTCGTTTGACTCGTTTGACTCGTTTGACTCGTTTGACTCGTTTGACTCGTTTGACTCGTTTGACTCGTTTGACTCGTTTGACTCGTTTGACTCGTTTGACTCGTTTGACTCGTTTGACTCGTTTGACTCGTTTGACTCGTTTGACTCGTTTGACTCGTTTGACTCGTTTGACTCGTTTGACTCGTTTGACTCGTTTGACTCGTTTGACTCGTTTGACTCGTTTGACTCGTTTGACTCGTTTGACTCGTTTGACTCGTTTGACTCGTTTGACTCGTTTGACTCGTTTGACTCGTTTGACTCGTTTGACTCGTTTGACTCGTTTGACTCGTTTGACTCGTTTGACTCGTTTGACTCGTTTGACTCGTTTGACTCGTTTGACTCGTTTGACTCGTTTGACTCGTTTGACTCGTTTGACTCGTTTGACTCGTTTGACTCGTTTGACTCGTTTGACTCGTTTGACTCGTTTGACTCGTTTGACTCGTTTGACTCGTTTGACTCGTTTGACTCGTTTGACTCGTTTGACTCGTTTGACTCGTTTGACTCGTTTGACTCGTTTGACTCGTTTGACTCGTTTGACTCGTTTGACTCGTTTGACTCGTTTGACTCGTTTGACTCGTTTGACTCGTTTGACTCGTTTGACTCGTTTGACTCGTTTGACTCGTTTGACTCGATTGTCCTGTTCGACCCGTTTCACACGTTCGACCCGTTTGACACGTTTGACTCGTTTGGCTCGTTTGGCTCGTTTGGATCGTTTGGCTCGTTTGGCTCGTTTGGCTCGTTTGGCTCGTTTGGCTCGTTTGGCTCGTTTGGCTCGTTTGACTCGTTTGACTCGTTTGACTCGTTTGACTCGTTTGACTCGTTTGACTCGTTTGACTCGTTTGACTCGTTTGACTCGTTTGACTCGTTTGACTCGTTTGACTCGTTTGACTCGTTTGACTCGTTTGACTCGTTTGACTCGTTTGACTCGTTTGACTCGTTTGACTCGTTTGACTCGTTTGACTCGTTTGACTCGTTTGACTCGTTTGACTCGTTTGACTCGTTTGACTCGTTTGACTCGTTTGACTCGTTTGACTCGTTTGACTCGTTTGACTCGTTTGACTCGTTTGACTCGTTTGACTCGTTTGACTCGTTTGACTCGTTTGACTCGTTTGACTCGTTTGACTCGTTTGACTCGTTTGACTCGTTTGACTCGTTTGACTCGTTTGACTCGTTTGACTCGTTTGACTCGTTTGACTCGTTTGACTCGTTTGACTCGTTTGACTCGTTTGACTCGTTTGACTCGTTTGACTCGTTTGACTCGTTTGACTCGTTTGACTCGTTTGACTCGTTTGACTCGTTTGACTCGTTTGACTCGTTTGACTCGTTTGACTCGTTTGACTCGGTTGACTCGTTTGACTCGGTTGACTCGCTTGGCTCGCTTGGCTCGCTTGGCTCGCTTGGCTCGCTTGGCTCGCTTGGCTCGCTTGGCTCGGTTGGCTCGCTTGGCTCGCTTGGCTCGCTTGGCTCGCTTGGCTCGCTTGGCTCGCTTGGCTCGTTTGGCTCGTTTGACTCGTTTGACTCGTTTGACTCGTTTGACTCGTTTGACTCGTTTGACTCGTTTGACTCGTTTGACTCGCTTGACCCGATTGACTCGAGTAACTCGTTTGACTCGTTTGACTCGTTTGACTCGATTGACTCGTTTCACTCGTTTCACTCGTTTTACTCGTTTGACTCGTTTGACTCGTTTGACTCGTTTCACTCGTTTCACTCGTTTGACTCGATTGTCCTGTTCGACCCGTTTCACTCGTTTGACTCGTTTCACTCGTTTGACTCGTTTGACTCGTTTGACTCGTTTGACTCGTTTGACTCGTTTGACTCGTTTGACTCGTTTCAATCGTTTGACTCGTTTGACTCGTTTGACTCGTTTGACTCGTTTGACTCGTTTGACTCGTTTGACTCGTTTGACTCGTTTGACTCATTTGACTCGTTTGACTCGTTTGACTCGTTTGACTCGTTTGACTCGTTTGACTCGTTTGACTCGTTTGACTCGTTTGACTCGTTTGACTCGTTTGACTCGTTTGACTCGCTTGACTCGTTTGACTCGCTTGACCCGCTTGACCCGATTGACTCGAGTAACTCGTTTGACTCGTTTGACTCGTTTGACTCGATTGACTCGTTTGACTCGATTGACTCGTTTGACTCGTTTGACTCGTTTCACTCGTTTGACTCGTTTGACTCGTTTGACTCGTTTGACTCGTTTGACTCGATTGTCCTGTTCGACCCGTTTCACTCGTTTGACTCGTTTGACTCGTTTGACTCGTTTGACTCGTTTGACTCGTTTGGGTCGTTTGACTCGTTTGACTCGTTTGACTCGATTGTCCTGTTCGACCCGTTTCACACGTTTGACCCGTTTGACACGTTTGACTCGTTTGGCTCGTTTGGCTCGTTTGGCTCGTTTGGCTCGTTTGGCTCGTTTGGCTCGTTTGGCTCGTTTGGCTCGTTTGGCTCGTTTGGCTCGTTTGGCTCGTTTGACTCGTTTGACTCGTTTGACTCGTTTGACTCGATTGTCCTGTTCGACCCGTTTCACTCGTTTGACTCGTTTGACTCGTTTGACTCGTTTGACTCGTTTGACTCGTTTGACTCGTTTGACTCGTTTGACTCGTTTGACTCGTTTGACTCGTTTGACTCGTTTGACTCGTTTGACTCGTTTGACTCGTTTGACTCGTTTGACTCGTTTGACTCGTTTGACTCGTTTGACTCGTTTGACTCGTTTGACTCGTTTGACTCGTTTGACTCGTTTGACTCGTTTGACTCGTTTGACTCGTTTGACTCGTTTGACTCGTTTGACTCGTATGACTCGTTTGACTCGTTTGACTCGTTTGACTCGTTTGACTCGTTTGACTCGTTTGACTCGTTTGACTCGTTTGACTCGTTTGACTCGTTTGACTCGTTTGACTCGTTTGACTCGTTTGACTCGTATGACTCGTTTGACTCGTTTGACTCGTTTGACTCGTTTGACTCGTTTGACTCGTTTGACTCGTTTGACTCGTTTGACTCGTTTGACTCGTTTGACTCGTTTGACTCGTTTGACTCGTTTGACTCGTTTGACTCGTTTGACTCGTTTGACTCGTTTGACTCGTTTGACTCGTTTGACTCGTTTGACTCGTTTGACTCGTTTGACTCGTTTGACTCGTTTGACTCGTTTGACTCGTTTGACTCGTTTGACTCGTTTGACTCGTTTGACTCGTTTGACTCGTTTGACTCGTTTGACTCGTTTGACTCGTTTGACTCGTTTGACTCGTTTGACTCGTTTGACTCGTTTGACTCGTTTGACTCGTTTGACTCGTTTGACTCGTTTGACTCGTTTGACTCGTTTGACTCGTTTGACTCGTTTGACTCGTTTGACTCGTTTGACTCGTTTGACTCGTTTGACTCGTTTGACTCGATTGTCCTGTTCGACCCGTTTCACACGTTCGACCCGTTTGACACGTTTGACTCGTTTGGCTCGTTTGGCTCGTTTGGATCGTTTGGCTCGTTTGGCTCGTTTGGCTCGTTTGGCTCGTTTGGCTCGTTTGGCTCGTTTGGCTCGTTTGACTCGTTTGACTCGTTTGACTCGTTTGACTCGTTTGACTCGTTTGACTCGTTTGACTCGTTTGACTCGTTTGACTCGTTTGACTCGTTTGACTCGTTTGACTCGTTTGACTCGTTTGACTCGTTTGACTCGTTTGACTCGTTTGACTCGTTTGACTCGTTTGACTCGTTTGACTCGTTTGACTCGTTTGACTCGTTTGACTCGTTTGACTCGTTTGACTCGTTTGACTCGTTTGACTCGTTTGACTCGTTTGACTCGTTTGACTCGTTTGACTCGTTTGACTCGTTTGACTCGTTTGACTCGTTTGACTCGTTTGACTCGTTTGACTCGTTTGACTCGTTTGACTCGTTTGACTCGTTTGACTCGTTTGACTCGTTTGACTCGTTTGACTCGTTTGACTCGTTTGACTCGTTTGACTCGTTTGACTCGTTTGACTCGTTTGACTCGTTTGACTCGTTTGACTCGTTTGACTCGTTTGACTCGTTTGACTCGTTTGACTCGTTTGACTCGTTTGACTCGTTTGACTCGTTTGACTCGTTTGACTCGTTTGACTCGGTTGACTCGTTTGACTCGGTTGACTCGCTTGGCTCGCTTGGCTCGCTTGGCTCGCTTGGCTCGCTTGGCTCGCTTGGCTCGCTTGGCTCGGTTGGCTCGCTTGGCTCGCTTGGCTCGCTTGGCTCGCTTGGCTCGTTTGGCTCGCTTGGCTCGTTTGGCTCGTTTGACTCGTTTGACTCGTTTGACTCGTTTGACTCGTTTGACTCGTTTGACTCGTTTGACTCGTTTGACTCGCTTGACCCGATTGACTCGAGTAACTCGTTTGACTCGTTTGACTCGTTTGACTCGATTGACTCGTTTCACTCGTTTCACTCGTTTTACTCGTTTGACTCGTTTGACTCGTTTGACTCGTTTCACTCGTTTCACTCGTTTGACTCGATTGTCCTGTTCGACCCGTTTCACTCGTTTGACTCGTTTCACTCGTTTGACTCGTTTGACTCGTTTGACTCGTTTGACTCGTTTGACTCGTTTGACTCGTTTGACTCGTTTCAATCGTTTGACTCGTTTGACTCGTTTGACTCGTTTGACTCGTTTGACTCGTTTGACTCGTTTGACTCGTTTGACTCGTTTGACTCGTTTGACTCGTTTGACTCGTTTGACTCGTTTGACTCGTTTGACTCGTTTGACTCGTTTGACTCGTTTGACTCGTTTGACTCGTTTGACTCGTTTGACTCGTTTGACTCGTTTGACTCGTTTGACTCGTTTGACTCGTTTGACTCGTTTGACTCGTTTGACTCGTTTGACTCGTTTGACTCGTTTGACTCGTTTGACTCGTTTGACTCGTTTGACTCGTTTGACTCGTTTGACTCGTTTGACTCGTTTGACTCGCTTGACTCGTTTGACTCGCTTGACCCGCTTGACCCGATTGACTCGAGTAACTCGTTTGACTCGTTTGACTCGTTTGACTCGATTGACTCGTTTGACTCGATTGACTCGTTTGACTCGTTTGACTCGTTTCACTCGTTTGACTCGTTTGACTCGTTTGACTCGTTTGACTCGTTTGACTCGATTGTCCTGTTCGACCCGTTTGACTCGTTTGACTCGTTTGACTCGTTTGACTCGTTTGACTCGTTTGACTCGTTTGGGTCGTTTGACTCGTTTGACTCGTTTGACTCGATTGTCCTGTTCGACCCGTTTCACACGTTCGACCCGTTTGACACGTTTGACTCGTTTGGCTCGTTTGGCTCGTTTGGCTCGTTTGGCTCGTTTGGCTCGTTTGGCTCGTTTGGCTTGTTTGGCTCGTTTGGCTCGTTTGGCTCGTTTGGCTCGTTTGACTCGTTTGACTCGTTTGACTCGTTTGACTCGTTTGACTCGTTTGACTCGTTTGACTCGTTTGACTCGGTTGACTCGTTTGACTCGTTTGACTCGTTTGACTCGTTTGACTCGCTTGACCCGATTGACTCGAGTAACTCGTTTGACTCGTTTGACTCGTTTGACTCGATTGACTCGTTTCACTCGTTTCACACGTTTTACTCGTTTGACTCGTTTGACTCGTTTGACTCGTTTGACTCGTTTGACTCGTTTGACTCGTTTGACTCGTTTGACTCGTTTGACTCGTTTGACTCGTTTGACTCGTTTGACTCGTTTGACTCGTTTGACTCGTTTGACTCGTTTGACTCGTTTGACTCGTTTGACTGGTTTGACTCGTTTGACTCGTTTGACTCGTTTGACTCGTTTGACTCGTTTGACTCGTTTGACTCGTTTGACTCGTTTGACTCGTTTGACTCGTTTGACTCGTTTGACTCGTTTGACTCGTTTGACTCGTTTGACTCGTTTGACTCGTTTGACTCGTTTGACTCGTTTGACTCGTTTGACTCGTTTGACTCGTTTGACTCGTTTGACTCGTCTGACTCGTTTGACTCGTTTGACTCGTTTGACTCGTTTGACTCGATTGTCCTGTTCGACCCGTTTCACACGTTCGACCCGTTTGACACGTTTGACTCGTTTGGCTCGTTTGGCTCGTTTGGCTCGTTTGGCTCGTTTGGCTCGTTTGGCTCGTTTGGCTCGTTTGGCTCGTTTGGCTCGTTTGGCTCGTTTGACTCGTTTGACTCGTTTGACTCGTTTCACTCGTTTGACTCGTTTGACTCGTTTGACTCGTTTGACTCGCTTGACCCGATTGACTCGAGTAACTCGTTTGACTCGTTTGACTCGTTTGACTCGATTGACTCGTTTCACTCGTTTCACTCGTTTTACTCGTTTGACTCGTTTGACTCGTTTGACTCGTTTCACTCGTTTCACTCGTTTGACTCGATTGTCCTGTTCGACCCGTTTCACTCGTTTGACTCGTTTGACTCGTTTGACTCGTTTGACTCGTTTGACTCGTTTGACTCGTTTGACTCGTTTGACTCGTTTGACTCGTTTGACTCGTTTGACTCGTTTGACTCGTTTGACTCGTTTGACTCGTTTGACTCGTTTGACTCGTTTGACTCGTTTGACTCGTTTGACTCGTTTGACTCGTTTGACTCGTTTGACTCGTTTGACTCGTTTGACTCGTTTGACTCGTTTGACTCGTTTGACTCGTTTGACTCGTTTGACTCGTTTGACTCGTTTGACTCGTTTGACTCGTTTGACTCGTTTGACTCGTTTGACTCGTTTGACTCGTTTGACTCGCTTGACCCGATTGACTCGAGTAACTCGTTTGAGTCGTTTGACTCGTTTGACTCGTTTGACTCGATTGACTCGTTTGACTCGTTTGACTCGTTTCACTCGTTTGACTCGTTTGACTCGTTTGACTCGTTTGACTCGTTTCACTCGTTTCACTCGTTTGACTCGATTGTCCTGTTCGACCCGTTTCACTCGTTTGACTCGTTTGACTCGTTTGACTCGTTTGACTCGTTTGACTCGTTTGACTCGTTTGACTCGTTTGGGTCGTTTGACTCGTTTGACTCGTTTGACTCGATTGTCCTGTTCGACCCGTTTCACACGTTCGACCCGTTTGACACGTTTGACTCGTTTGGCTCGTTTGGCTCGTTTGGATCGTTTGGCTCGTTTGGCTCGTTTGGCTCGTTTGGCTCGTTTGGCTCGTTTGGCTCGTTTGGCTCGTTTGACTCGTTTGACTCGTTTGACTCGTTTGACTCGTTTGACTCGTTTGACTCGTTTGACTCGTTTGACTCGTTTGACTCGTTTGACTCGTTTGACTCGTTTGACTCGTTTGACTCGTTTGACTCGTTTGACTCGCTTGACCCGATTGACTCGAGTAACTCGTTTGACTCGTTTGACTCGTTTGACTCGATTGACTCGTTTCACTCGTTTCACTCGTTTTACTCGTTTGACTCGTTTGACTCGTTTGACTCGTTTGACTCGTTTGACTCGTTTGACTCGTTTGACTCGTTTGACTCGTTTGACTCGTTTGACTCGTTTGACTCGTTTGACTCGTTTGACTCGTTTGACTCGTTTGACTCGTTTGACTCGTTTGACTCGTTTGACTCGTTTGACTCGTTTGACTCGTTTGACTCGTTTGACTCGTTTGACTCGTTTGACTCGTTTGACTCGTTTGACTCGTTTGACTCGTTTGACTCGTTTGACTCGTTTGACTCGTTTGACTCGTTTGACTCGTTTGACTCGCTTGACCCGATTGACTCGAGTAACTCGTTTGACTCGTTTGACTCGTTTGACTCGATTGACTCGTTTCACTCGTTTCACTCGTTTTACTCGTTTGACTCGTTTGACTCGTTTGACTCGTTTCACTCGTTTCACTCGTTTGACTCGATTGTCCTGTTCGACCCGTTTCACTCGTTTGACTCGTTTGACTCGTTTGACTCGTTTGACTCGTTTGACTCGTTTGACTCGTTTGACTCGTTTGACTCGTTTGACTCGTTTGACTCGTTTGACTCGTTTGACTCGTTTGACTCGTTTGACTCGTTTGACTCGTTTGACTCGTTTGACTCGTTTGACTCGTTTGACTCGTTTGACTCGTTTGACTCGTTTGACTCGTTTGACTCGTTTGACTCGTCTGACTCGTTTGACTCGTTTGACTCGTTTGACTCGTTTGACTCGATTGTCCTGTTCGACCCGTTTCACTCGTTCGACCCGTTTGACACGTTTGACTCGTTTGGCTCGTTTGGCTCGTTTGGATCGTTTGGCTCGTTTGGCTCGTTTGGCTCGTTTGGCTCGTTTGGCTCGTTTGGCTCGTTTGGCTCGTTTGACTCGTTTGACTCGTTTGACTCGTTTCACTCGTTTGACTCGTTTGACTCGTTTGACTCGTTTGACTCGCTTGACCCGATTGACTCGAGTAACTCGTTTGACTCGTTTGACTCGTTTGACTCGATTGACTCGTTTCACTCGTTTCACTCGTTTTACTCGTTTGACTCGTTTGACTCGTTTGACTCGTTTCACTCGTTTCACTCGTTTGACTCGATTGTCCTGTTCGACCCGTTTCACTCGTTTGACTCGTTTGACTCGTTTGACTCGTTTGACTCGTTTGACTCGTTTGACTCGTTTGACTCGTTTGACTCGTTTGACTCGTTTGACTCGTTTGACTCGTTTGACTCGTTTGACTCGTTTGACTCGTTTGACTCGTTTGACTCGTTTGACTCGTTTGACTCGTTTGACTCGTTTGACTCGTTTGACTCGTTTGACTCGTTTGACTCGTTTGACTCGTTTGACTCGTTTGACTCGTTTGACTCGTTTGACTCGTTTGACTCGTTTGACTCGTTTGACTCGTTTGACTCGTTTGACTCGTTTGACTCGTTTGACTCGTTTGACTCGTTTGACTCGTTTGACTCGTTTGACTCGTTTGACTCGCTTGACCCGATTGACTCGAGTAACTCGTTTGAGTCGTTTGACTCGTTTGACTCGTTTGACTCGATTGACTCGTTTGACTCGTTTGACTCGTTTCACTCGTTTGACTCGTTTGACTCGTTTGACTCGTTTGACTCGTTTCACTCGTTTCACTCGTTTGACTCGATTGTCCTGTTCGACCCGTTTCACTCGTTTGACTCGTTTGACTCGTTTGACTCGTTTGACTCGTTTGACTCGATTGACTCGTTTGACTCGATTGACTCGTTTGACTCGTTTGACTCGTTTCACTCGTTTGACTCGTTTGACTCGTTTGACTCGTTTGACTCGTTTGACTCGATTGTCCTGTTCGACCCGTTTCACTCGTTTGACTCGTTTGACTCGTTTGACTCGTTTGACTCGTTTGACTCGTTTGGGTCGTTTGACTCGTTTGACTCGTTTGACTCGATTGTCCTGTTCGACCCGTTTCACACGTTCGACCCGTTTGACACGTTTGACTCGTTTGGCTCGTTTGGCTCGTTTGGATCGTTTGGCTCGTTTGGCTCGTTTGGCTCGTTTGGCTCGTTTGGCTCGTTTGGCTCGTTTGGCTCGTTTGGCTCGTTTGACTCGTTTGACTCGTTTGACTCGTTTGACTCGATTGTCCTGTTCGACCCGTTTCACTCGTTTGACTCGTTTGACTCGTTTGACTCGTTTGACTCGTTTGACTCGTTTGACTCGTTTGACTCGTTTGACTCGTTTGACTCGTTTGACTCGTTTGACTCGTTTGACTCGTTTGACTCGTTTGACTCGTTTGACTCGTTTGACTCGTTTGACTCGTTTGACTCGTTTGACTCGTTTGACTCGTTTGACTCGTTTGACTCGTTTGACTCGTTTGACTCGTTTGACTCGTTTGACTCGTTTGACTCGTTTGACTCGTTTGACTCGTTTGACTCGTATGACTCGTTTGACTCGTTTGACTCGTGTGACTCGTTTGACTCGTTTGACTCGTTTGACTCGTTTGACTCGTTTGACTCGTTTGACTCGTTTGACTCGTTTGACTCGTTTGACTCGTTTGACTCGTTTGACTCGTTTGACTCGTTTGACTCGTTTGACTCGTTTGACTCGTTTGACTCGTTTGACTCGTTTGACTCGTTTGACTCGTTTGACTCGTTTGACTCGTTTGACTCGTTTGACTCGTTTGACTCGTTTGACTCGTTTGACTCGTTTGACTCGTTTGACTCGTTTGACTCGTTTGACTCGTTTGACTCGTTTGACTCGTTTGACTCGTTTGACTCGTTTGACTCGTTTGACTCGTTTGACTCGTTTGACTCGTTTGACTCGTTTGACTCGTTTGACTCGTTTGACTCGTTTGACTCGATTGTCCTGTTCGACCCGTTTCACACGTTCGACCCGTTTGACACGTTTGACTCGTTTGGCTCGTTTGGCTCGTTTGGATCGTTTGGCTCGTTTGGCTCGTTTGGCTCGTTTGGCTCGTTTGGCTCGTTTGGCTCGTTTGGCTCGTTTGACTCGTTTGACTCGTTTGACTCGTTTGACTCGTTTGACTCGTTTGACTCGTTTGACTCGTTTGACTCGTTTGACTCGTTTGACTCGTTTGACTCGTTTGACTCGTTTGACTCGTTTGACTCGTTTGACTCGTTTGACTCGTTTGACTCGTTTGACTCGTTTGACTCGTTTGACTCGTTTGACTCGTTTGACTCGTTTGACTCGTTTGACTCGTTTGACTCGTTTGACTCGTTTGACTCGTTTGACTCGTTTGACTCGTTTGACTCGTTTGACTCGTTTGACTCGTTTGACTCGTTTGACTCGTTTGACTCGTTTGACTCGTTTGACTCGTTTGACTCGTTTGACTCGTTTGACTCGTTTGACTCGTTTGACTCGTTTGACTCGTTTGACTCGTTTGACTCGTTTGACTCGTTTGACTCGTTTGACTCGTTTGACTCGTTTGACTCGTTTGACTCGTTTGACTCGTTTGACTCGTTTGACTCGTTTGACTCGTTTGACTCGTTTGACTCGTTTGACTCGTTTGACTCGTTTGACTCGTTTGACTCGTTTGACTCGTTTGACTCGTTTGACTCGGTTGACTCGTTTGACTCGGTTGACTCGCTTGGCTCGCTTGGCTCGCTTGGCTCGCTTGGCTCGCTTGGCTCGCTTGGCTCGCTTGGCTCGGTTGGCTCGCTTGGCTCGCTTGGCTCGCTTGGCTCGCTTGGCTCGCTTGGCTCGCTTGGCTCGTTTGGCTCGTTTGACTCGTTTGACTCGTTTGACTCGTTTGACTCGTTTGACTCGTTTGACTCGTTTGACTCGTTTGACTCGCTTGACCCGATTGACTCGAGTAACTCGTTTGACTCGTTTGACTCGTTTGACTCGATTGACTCGTTTCACTCGTTTCACTCGTTTTACTCGTTTGACTCGTTTGACTCGTTTGACTCGTTTCACTCGTTTCACTCGTTTGACTCGATTGTCCTGTTCGACCCGTTTCACTCGTTTGACTCGTTTCACTCGTTTGACTCGTTTGACTCGTTTGACTCGTTTGACTCGTTTGACTCGTTTGACTCGTTTGACTCGTTTCAATCGTTTGACTCGTTTGACTCGTTTGACTCGTTTGACTCGTTTGACTCGTTTGACTCGTTTGACTCGTTTGACTCGTTTGACTCGTTTGACTCGTTTGACTCGTTTGACTCGTTTGACTCGTTTGACTCGTTTGACTCGTTTGACTCGTTTGACTCGTTTGACTCGTTTGACTCGTTTGACTCGTTTGACTCGTTTGACTCGTTTGACTCGTTTGACTCGTTTGACTCATTTGACTCGTTTGACTCGTTTGACTCGTTTGACTCGTTTGACTCGTTTGACTCGTTTGACTCGTTTGACTCGTTTGACTCGTTTGACTCGTTTGACTCGTTTGACTCGCTTGACTCGTTTGACTCGCTTGACCCGCTTGACCCGATTGACTCGAGTAACTCGTTTGACTCGTTTGACTCGTTTGACTCGTTTGACTCGTTTGACTCGTTTGACTCGTTTGACTCGTTTGACTCGTTTCACTCGTTTGACTCGTTTGACTCGTTTGACTCGTTTGACTCGTTTGACTCGATTGTCCTGTTCGACCCGTTTCACTCGTTTGACTCGTTTGACTCGTTTGACTCGTTTGACTCGTTTGACTCGTTTGGCTCGTTTGACTCGTTTGACTCGTTTGTCTCGATTGTCCTGTTCGACCCGTTTCACACGTTCGACCCGTTTGACACGTTTGACTCGTTTGGCTCGTTTGGCTCGTTTGGATCGTTTGGCTCGTTTGGCTCGTTTGGCTCGTTTGGCTTGTTTGGCTCGTTTGGCTCGTTTGGCTCGTTTGGCTCGTTTGACTCGTTTGACTCGTTTGACTCGTTTGACTCGTTTGACTCGTTTGACTCGTTTGACTCGTTTGACTCGGTTGACTCGTTTGACTCGTTTGACTCGTTTGACTCGTTTGACTCGCTTGACCCGATTGACTCGAGTACCTCGTTTGACTCGTTTGACTCGTTTGACTCGATTGACTCGTTTCACTCGTTTCACACGTTTTACTCGTTTGACTCGTTTGACTCGTTTGACTCGTTTGACTCGTTTGACTCGTTTGACTCGTTTGACTCGTTTGACTCGTTTGACTCGTTTGACTCGTTTGACTCGTTTGACTCGTTTGACTCGTTTGACTCGTTTGACTCGTTTGACTCGTTTGACTCGTTTGACTCGTTTGACTCGTTTGACTCGTTTGACTCGTTTGACTCGTTTGACTCGTTTGACTCGTTTGACTCGTTTGACTCGTTTGACTCGTTTGACTCGTTTGACTCGTTTGACTCGTTTGACTCGTTTGACTCGTTTGACTCGTTTGACTCGTTTGACTCGTTTGACTCGTTTGACTCGTTTGACTCGTTTGACTCGTTTGACTCGTTTGACTCGTCTGACTCGTTTGACTCGTTTGACTCGTTTGACTCGTTTGACTCGATTGTCCTGTTCGACCCGTTTCACACGTTCGACCCGTTTGACACGTTTGACTCGTTTGGCTCGTTTGGCTCGTTTGGATCGTTTGGCTCGTTTGGCTCGTTTGGCTCGTTTGGCTCGTTTGGCTCGTTTGGCTCGTTTGGCTCGTTTGACTCGTTTGACTCGTTTGACTCGTTTGACTCGTTTGACTCGTTTGACTCGTTTGACTCGTTTGACTCGCTTGACCCGATTGACTCGAGTAACTCGTTTGACTCGTTTGACTCGTTTGACTCGATTGACTCGTTTCACTCGTTTCACTCGTTTTACTCGTTTGACTCGTTTGACTCGTTTGACTCGTTTCACTCGTTTCACTCGTTTGACTCGATTGTCCTGTTCGACCCGTTTCACTCGTTTGACTCGTTTGACTCGTTTGACTCGTTTGACTCGTTTGACTCGTTTGACTCGTTTGACTCGTTTGACTCGTTTGACTCGTTTGACTCGTTTGACTCGTTTGACTCGTTTGACTCGTTTGACTCGTTTGACTCGTTTGACTCGTTTGACTCGTTTGACTCGTTTGACTCGTTTGACTCGTTTGACTCGTTTGACTCGTTTGACTCGTTTGACTCGTTTGACTCGTTTGACCCGTTTCACTCGTTTGACTCGTTTCACTCGTTTGACTCGTTTGACTCGTTTGACTCGTTTGACTCGTTTGACTCGTTTGACTCGTTTGACTCGTTTCAATCGTTTGACTCGTTTGACTCGTTTGACTCGTTTGACTCGTTTGACTCGTTTGACTCGTTTGACTCGTTTGACTCGTTTGACTCGTTTGACTCGTTTGACTCGTTTGACTCGTTTGACTCGTTTGACTCGTTTGACTCGTTTGACTCGTTTGACTCGTTTGACTCGTTTGACTCGTTTGACTCGTTTGACTCGTTTGACTCGTTTGACTCGTTTGACTCGTTTGACTCGTTTGACTCGTTTGACTCGTTTGACTCGTTTGACTCGTTTGACTCGTTTGACTCGTTTGACTCGTTTGACTCGTTTGACTCGTTTGACTCGTTTGACTCGTTTGACTCGTTTGACTCGTTTGACTCGCTTGACTCGTTTGACTCGCTTGACCCGCTTGACCCGATTGACTCGAGTAACTCGTTTGACTCGTTTGACTCGTTTGACTCGATTGACTCGTTTGACTCGATTGACTCGTTTGACTCGTTTGACTCGTTTCACTCGTTTGACTCGTTTGACTCGTTTGACTCGTTTGACTCGTTTGACTCGATTGTCCTGTTCGACCCGTTTCACTCGTTTGACTCGTTTGACTCGTTTGACTCGTTTGACTCGTTTGACTCGTTTGGGTCGTTTGACTCGTTTGACTCGTTTGACTCGATTGTCCTGTTCGACCCGTTTCACACGTTCGACCCGTTTGACACGTTTGACTCGTTTGGCTCGTTTGGCTCGTTTGGATCGTTTGGCTCGTTTGGCTCGTTTGGCTCGTTTGGCTTGTTTGGCTCGTTTGGCTCGTTTGGCTCGTTTGGCTCGTTTGACTCGTTTGACTCGTTTGACTCGTTTGACTCGTTTGACTCGTTTGACTCGTTTGACTCGTTTGACTCGGTTGACTCGTTTGACTCGTTTGACTCGTTTGACTCGTTTGACTCGCTTGACCCGATTGACTCGAGTAACTCGTTTGACTCGTTTGACTCGTTTGACTCGATTGACTCGTTTCACTCGTTTCACACGTTTTACTCGTTTGACTCGTTTGA
Source organism: Andrena haemorrhoa (assembly GCA_910592295.1). Lineage (NCBI taxonomy): Eukaryota > Metazoa > Arthropoda > Insecta > Hymenoptera > Andrenidae > Andrena > Andrena haemorrhoa. The sequence continues at coordinate 78,212 of CAJUZA010000028.1, forward strand.
CTCGTTTGACTCGTTTGACTCGTTTGACTCGTTTGACTCGTTTGACTCGTTTGACTCGTTTGACTCGTTTGACTCGTTTGACTCGTTTGACTCGTTTGACTCGTTTGACTCGTTTGACTCGTTTGACTCGTTTGACTCGTTTGACTCGTTTGACTCGTTTGACTCGTTTGACTCGTTTGACTCGTTTGACTCGTTTGACTCGTTTGACTCGTTTGACTCGTTTGACTCGTTTGACTCGTTTGACTCGTTTGACTCGTTTGACTCGTTTGACTCGTTTGACTCGTTTGACTCGTTTGACTCGTTTGACTCGTTTGACTCGTTTGACTCGTTTGACTCGTTTGACTCGTCTGACTCGTTTGACTCGTTTGACTCGTTTGACTCGTTTGACTCGATTGTCCTGTTCGACCCGTTTCACACGTTCGACCCGTTTGACACGTTTGACTCGTTTGGCTCGTTTGGCTCGTTTGGATCGTTTGGCTCGTTTGGCTCGTTTGGCTCGTTTGGCTCGTTTGGCTCGTTTGGCTCGTTTGGCTCGTTTGACTCGTTTGACTCGTTTGACTCGTTTGACTCGTTTGACTCGTTTGACTCGTTTGACTCGTTTGACTCGCTTGACCCGATTGACTCGAGTAACTCGTTTGACTCGTTTGACTCGTTTGACTCGTTTGACTCGTTTCACTCGTTTCACTCGTTTTACTCGTTTGACTCGTTTGACTCGTTTGACTCGTTTCACTCGTTTCACTCGTTTGACTCGATTGTCCTGTTCGACCCGTTTCACTCGTTTGACTCGTTTGACTCGTTTGACTCGTTTGACTCGTTTGACTCGTTTGACTCGTTTGACTCGTTTGACTCGTTTGACTCGTTTGACTCGTTTGACTCGTTTGACTCGTTTGACTCGTTTGACTCGTTTGACTCGTTTGACTCGTTTGACTCGTTTGACTCGTTTGACTCGTTTGACTCGTTTGACTCGTTTGACTCGTTTGACTCGTTTGACTCGTTTGACTCGTTTGACTCGTTTGACTCGTTTGACTCGTTTGACTCGTTTGACTCGTTTGACTCGTTTGACTCGTTTGACTCGTTTGACTCGTTTGACTCGTTTGACTCGTTTGACTCGTTTGACTCGTTTGACTCGTTTGACTCGCTTGACCCGATTGACTCGAGTAACTCGTTTGAGTCGTTTGACTCGTTTGACTCGTTTGACTCGATTGACTCGTTTGACTCGTTTGACTCGTTTCACTCGTTTGACTCGTTTGACTCGTTTGACTCGTTTGACTCGTTTCACTCGTTTCACTCGTTTGACTCGATTGTCCTGTTCGACCCGTTTCACTCGTTTGACTCGTTTGACTCGTTTGACTCGTTTGACTCGTTTGACTCGTTTGACTCGTTTGACTCGTTTGGGTCGTTTGACTCGTTTGACTCGTTTGACTCGATTGTCCTGTTCGACCCGTTTCACACGTTCGACCCGTTTGACACGTTTGACTCGTTTGGCTCGTTTGGCTCGTTTGGATCGTTTGGCTCGTTTGGCTCGTTTGGCTCGTTTGGCTCGTTTGGCTCGTTTGGCTCGTTTGGCTCGTTTGACTCGTTTGACTCGTTTGACTCGTTTGACTCGTTTGACTCGTTTGACTCGTTTGACTCGTTTGACTCGTTTGACTCGTTTGACTCGTTTGACTCGTTTGACTCGTTTGACTCGTTTGACTCGTTTGACTCGCTTGACCCGATTGACTCGAGTAACTCGTTTGACTCGTTTGACTCGTTTGACTCGATTGACTCGTTTCACTCGTTTCACTCGTTTTACTCGTTTGACTCGTTTGACTCGTTTGACTCGTTTGACTCGTTTGACTCGTTTGACTCGTTTGACTCGTTTGACTCGTTTGACTCGTTTGACTCGTTTGACTCGTTTGACTCGTTTGACTCGTTTGACTCGTTTGACTCGTTTGACTCGTTTGACTCGTTTGACTCGTTTGACTCGTTTGACTCGTTTGACTCGTTTGACTCGTTTGACTCGTTTGACTCGTTTGACTCGTTTGACTCGTTTGACTCGTTTGACTCGTTTGACTCGTTTGACTCGTTTGACTCGTTTGACTCGTTTGACTCGTTTGACTCGTTTGACTCGTTTGACTCGTTTGACTCGTTTGACTCGTTTGACTCGTTTGACTCGTTTGACTCGTTTGACTCGTTTGACTCGTTTGACTCGTTTGACTCGTTTGACTCGTTTGACTCGTTTGACTCGTTTGACTCGTTTGACTCGTTTGACTCGTTTGACTCGTTTGACTCGTTTGACTCGTTTGACTCGTTTGACTCGATTGTCCTGTTCGACCCGTTTCACACGTTCGACCCGTTTGACACGTTTGACTCGTTTGGCTCGTTTGGCTCGTTTGGATCGTTTGGCTCGTTTGGCTCGTTTGGCTCGTTTGGCTCGTTTGGCTCGTTTGGCTCGTTTGGCTCGTTTGACTCGTTTGACTCGTTTGACTCGTTTGACTCGTTTGACTCGTTTGACTCGTTTGACTCGTTTGACTCGTTTGACTCGTTTGACTCGTTTGACTCGTTTGACTCGTTTGACTCGTTTGACTCGTTTGACTCGTTTGACTCGTTTGACTCGTTTGACTCGTTTGACTCGTTTGACTCGTTTGACTCGTTTGACTCGTTTGACTCGCTTGACCCGATTGACTCGAGTAACTCGTTTGACTCGTTTGACTCGTTTGACTCGATTGACTCGTTTGACTCGTTTGACTCGTTTCACTCGTTTGACTCGTTTGACTCGTTTGACTCGTTTGACTCGTTTCACTCGTTTCACTCGTTTGACTCGATTGTCCTGTTCGACCCGTTTCACTCGTTTGACTCGTTTGACTCGTTTGACTCGTTTGACTCGTTTGGGTCGTTTGACTCGTTTGACTCGTTTGACTCGATTGTCCTGTTCGACCCGTTTCACAAGTTCGACCCGTTTGACACGTTTGACTCGTTTGGCTCGTTTGGCTCGTTTGGATCGTTTGGCTCGTTTGGCTCGTTTGGCTCGTTTGGCTCGTTTGGCTCGTTTGGCTCGTTTGACTCGTTTGACTCGTTTGACTCGTTTGACTCGTTTGACTCGTTTGACTCGTTTGACTCGTTTGACTCGTTTGACTCGTTTGACTCGTTTGACTCGCTTGACCCGATTGACTCGAGTAACTCGTTTGACTCGTTTGACTCGTTTGACTCGTTTGACTCGATTGACTCGTTTCACTCGTTTTACTCGTTTTACTCGTTTGACTCGTTTGACTCGTTTGACTCGTTTGACTCGTTTGACTCGTTTGACTCGTTTGACTCGTTTGACTCGTTTGACTCGTTTGACTCGTTTGACTCGTTTGACTCGTTTGACTCGTTTGACTCGTTTGACTCGTTTGACTCGTTTGACTCGTTTGACTCGTTTGACTCGTTTGACTCGTTTGACTCGTTTGACTCGTTTGACTCGTTTGACTCGTTTGACTCGTTTGACTCGTTTGACTCGTTTGACTCGTTTGACTCGTTTGACTCGTTTGACTCGTTTGACTCGTTTGACTCGTTTGACTCGTTTGACTCGTTTGACTCGTTTGACTCGTTTGACTCGTTTGACTCGTTTGACTCGTTTGACTCGTTTGACTCGTTTGACTCGTTTGACTCGTTTGACTCGTTTGACTCGTTTGACTCGTTTGACTCGTTTGACTCGTTTGACTCGTTTGACTCGTTTGACTCGTTTGACTCGTTTGACTCGTTTGACTCGTTTGACTCGTTTGACTCGTTTGACTCGTTTGACTCGTTTGACTCGTTTGACTCGTTTGACTCGTTTGACTCGTTTGACTCGTTTGACTCGTTTGACTCGTTTGACTCGTTTGACTCGTTTGACTCGTTTGACTCGTTTGACTCGTTTGACTCGTTTGACTCGTTTGACTCGTTTGACTCGTTTGACTCGTTTGACTCGTTTGACTCGTTTGACTCGTTTGACTCGTTTGACTCGTTTGACTCGTTTGACTCGTTTGACTCGTTTGACTCGTTTGACTCGTTTGACTCGTTTGACTCGTTTGACTCGTTTGACTCGTTTGACTCGTTTGACTCGTTTGACTCGTTTGACTCGTTTGACTCGTTTGACTCGTTTGACTCGTTTGACTCGTTTGACTCGTTTGACTCGTTTGACTCGTTTGACTCGTTTGACTCGTTTGACTCGTTTGACTCGTTTGACTCGTTTGACTCGTTTGACTCGTTTGACTCGTTTGACTCGTTTGACTCGTTTGACTCGTTTGACTCGTTTGACTCGTTTGACTCGTTTGACTCGTTTGACTCGTTTGACTCGTTTGACTCGTTTGACTCGTATGACTCGTTTGACTCGTTTGACTCGTTTGACTCGTTTGACTCGTTTGACTCGTTTGACTCGTTTGACTCGTTTGACTCGTTTGACTCGTTTGACTCGTTTGACTCGTTTGACTCGTTTGACTCGTTTGACTCGTTTGACTCGTTTGACTCGTTTGACTCGTTTGACTCGTTTGACTCGTTTGACTCGTTTGACTCGTTTGACTCGTTTGACTCGTTTGACTCGTTTCACTCGTTTGACTCGTTTGACTCGTTTGACTCGTTTGACTCGTTTGACTCGTTTGACTCGTTTGACTCGATTGTCCTGTTCGACCCGTTTGACACGTTTGACTCGTTTGACTCGATTGACTCGTTTCACTCGTTACACTCGTTTTACTCGTTTGACTCGTTTGACTCGTTTGACTCGTTTCACTCGTTTCACTCGTTTGACTCGATTGTCCTGTTCGACCCGTTTCACTCGTTTGACTCGTTTGACTCGTTTGACTCGTTTGACTCGTTTGACTCGTTTGACTCGTTTGACTCGTTTGACTCGTTTGACTCGTTTGACTCGTTTGACTCGTTTGACTCGTTTGACTCGTTTGACTCGTTTGACTCGTTTGACTCGTTTGACTCGTTTGACTCGTTTGACTCGTTTGACTCGTTTGACTCGTTTGACTCGTTTGACTCGTTTGACTCGTTTGACTCGTTTGACTCGTTTGACTCGTTTGACTCGTTTGACTCGTTTGACTCGTTTGACTCGTTTGACTCGTTTGACTCGTTTGACTCGTTTGACTCGTTTGACTCGTTTGACTCGTTTGACTCGTTTGACTCGTTTGACTCGTTTGACTCGTTTGACTCGTTTGACTCGTTTGACTCGTTTGACTCGTTTGACTCGTTTGACTCGTTTGACTCGTTTGACTCGTTTGACTCGTTTGACTCGTTTGACTCGTTTGACTCGTTTGACTCGTTTGACTCGTTTGACTCGTTTGACTCGTTTGACTCGTTTGACTCGTTTGACTCGTTTGACTCGTTTGACTCGTTTGACTCGTTTGACTCGTTTGACTCGTTTGACTCGTTTGACTCGTTTGACTCGTTTGACTCGTTTGACTCGTTTGACTCGATTGTCCTGTTCGACCCGTTTCACACGTTCGACCCGTTTGACACGTTTGACTCGTTTGGCTCGTTTGGCTCGTTTGGATCGTTTGGCTCGTTTGGCTCGTTTGGCTCGTTTGGCTCGTTTGGCTCGTTTGGCTCGTTTGGCTCGTTTGACTCGTTTGACTCGTTTGACTCGTTTGACTCGTTTGACTCGTTTGACTCGTTTGACTCGTTTGACTCGTTTGACTCGTTTGACTCGCTTGACCCGATTGACTCGAGTAACTCGTTTGACTCGTTTGACTCGTTTGACTCGATTGACTCGTTTGACTCGTTTGACTCGTTTGACTCGTTTGACTCGTTTGACTCGTTTGACTCGTTTGACTCGTTTGACTCGTTTGACTCGTTTGACTCGTTTGACTCGTTTGACTCGTTTGACTCGTTTGACTCGTTTGACTCGTTTGACTCGTTTGACTCGTTTGACTCGTTTGACTCGTTTGACTCGTTTGACTCGTTTGACTCGTTTGACTCGTTTGACTCGTTTGACTCGTTTGACTCGTTTGACTCGTTTGACTCGTTTGACTCGTTTGACTCGTTTGACTCGTTTGACTCGTTTGACTCGTTTGACTCGTTTGACTCGTTTGACTCGTTTGACTCGTTTGACTCGTTTGACTCGTTTGACTCGTTTGACTCGTTCGACTCGTTCGACTCGTTCGACTCGTTCGACTCGTTCGACTCGTTCGACTCGTTCGACTCGTTCGACTCGTTCGACTCGTTCGACTCGTTCGACTCGTTCGACTCGTTCGACTCGTTCGACTCGTTTGACTCGTTCGACTCGTTTGACTCGTTCGACTCGTTTGACTCGTTTGACTCGTTTGACTCGTTTGACTCGTTTGACTCGTTTGACTCGTTTGACTCGTTTGACTCGTTTGACTCGTTTGACTCGTTTGACTCGTTTGACTCGTTTGACTCGTTTGACTCGTTTGACTCGTTTGACTCGTTTGACTCGTTTGACTCGTTTGACTCGTTTGACTCGTTTGACTCGTTTGACTCGTTTGACTCGATTGTCCTGTTCGACCCGTTTCACACGTTCGACCCGTTTGACACGTTTGACTCGTTTGACTCGTTTGACTCGCTTGACCCGATTGACTCGAGTAACTCGTTTGACTCGTTTGACTCGTTTGACTCGATTGACTCGTTTCACTCGTTTCACTCGTTTTACTCGTTTGACTCGTTTGACTCGTTTGACTCGTTTCACTCGTTTCACTCGTTTGACTCGATTGTCCTGTTCGACCCGTTTCACTCGTTTGACTCGTTTGACTCGTTTGACTCGTTTGACTCGTTTGACTCGTTTGACTCGTTTGACTCGTTTGACTCGTTTGACTCGTTTGACTCGTTTGACTCGTTTGACTCGTTTGACTCGTTTGACTCGTTTGACTCGTTTGACTCGTTTGACTCGTTTGACTCGTTTGACTCGTTTGACTCGTTTGACTCGTTTGACTCGTTTGACTCGTTTGACTCGTTTGACTCGTTTGACTCGTTTGACTCGTTTGACTCGTTTGACTCGTTTGACTCGTTTGACTCGTTTGACTCGTTTGACTCGTTTGACTCGTTTGACTCGTTTGACTCGTTTGACTCGTTTGACTCGTTTGACTCGTTTGACTCGTTTGACTCGTTTGACTCGTTTGACTCGTTTGACTCGTTTGACTCGTTTGACTCGTTTGACTCGTTTGACTCGTTTGACTCGTTTGACTCGTTTGACTCGTTTGACTCGTTTGACTCGTTTGACTCGTTTGACTCGTTTGACTCGTTTGACTCGTTTGACTCGTTTGACTCGTTTGACTCGTTTGACTCGTTTGACTCGTTTGACTCGTTTGACTCGTTTGACTCGTTTGACTCGTTTGACTCGTTTGACTCGTTTGACTCGTTTGACTCGTTTGACTCGTTTGACTCGTTTGACTCGTTTGACTCGTTTGACTCGTTTGACTCGTTTGACTCGTTTGACTCGTTTGACTCGTTTGACTCGTTTGACTCGTTTGACTCGTTTGACTCGTTTGACTCGTTTGACTCGTTTGACTCGTTTGACTCGTTTGACTCGTTTGACTCGTTTGACTCGTTTGACTCGTTTGACTCGTTTGACTCGTTTGACTCGTTTGACTCGTTTGACTCGATTGTCCTGTTCGACCCGTTTCACACGTTCGACCCGTTTGACACGTTTGACTCGTTTGACTCGTTTGACTCGCTTGACCCGATTGACTCGAGTAACTCGTTTGACTCGTTTGACTCGTTTGACTCGATTGACTCGTTTCACTCGTTTCACTCGTTTTACTCGTTTGACTCGTTTGACTCGTTTCACTCGTTTCACTCGTTTCACTCGTTTGACTCGATTGTCCTGTTCGACCCGTTTCACTCGTTTGACTCGTTTGACTCGTTTGACTCGTTTGACTCGTTTGACTCGTTTGACTCGTTTGACTCGTTTGACTCGTTTGACTCGTTTGACTCGTTTGACTCGTTTGACTCGTTTGACTCGTTTGACTCGTTTGACTCGTTTGACTCGTTTGACTCGTTTGACTCGTTTGACTCGTTTGACTCGTTTGACTCGTTTGACTCGTTTGACTCGTTTGACTCGTTTGACTCGTTTGACTCGTTTGACTCGTTTGACTCGTTTGACTCGTTTGACTCGTTTGACTCGTTTGACTCGTTTGACTCGTTTGACTCGTTTGACTCGTTTGACTCGTTTGACTCGTTTGACTCGTTTGACTCGTTTGACTCGTTTGACTCGTTTGACTCGTTTGACTCGTTTGACTCGTTTGACTCGTTTGACTCGTTTGACTCGTTTGACTCGTTTGACTCGTTTGACTCGTTTGACTCGTTTGACTCGTTTGACTCGTTTGACTCGTTTGACTCGTTTGACTCGTTTGACTCGTTTGACTCGTTTGACTCGTTTGACTCGTTTGACTCGTTTGACTCGTTTGACTCGTTTGACTCGTTTGACTCGTTTGACTCGTTTGACTCGTTTGACTCGTTTGACTCGTTTGACTCGTTTGACTCGTTTGACTCGTTTGACTCGTTTGACTCGTTTCACTCGTTTGACTCGATTGTCCTGTTCGACCCGTTTCACTCGTTTGACTCGTTTGACTCGTTTGACTCGTTTGACTCGTTTGACTCGTTTGGGTCGTTTG
>CAJUZA010000029.1:0-47500 GCA_910592295.1 Andrena haemorrhoa
GAACCCTTATAGTAAAACGTTGGCAATTGAACGAGGAACAGGGATCAGTAGTTGGATTCGAGGATATGTCGATTTCGTCCTCCGGACCAAGGTGCCGCAACGACTTAGAAACTCGTCGGGACTCTGAAATATTTCCAGCGATACAAGTTATTCGCGCTTTTCTCGAAAACCAGCACGACGACCGATGTCGAACCATTAGAGTAAAACGTTGGCAATTGAACGAGGAACAGGGATCTGTAGTTGGATTCGAGGATATGTCGATTTTTGCCGCGGTCGAACCAAGATGCCGCACGACTTTGAAACTCGACGGGACTCTGAAATATTTCGCAGCGATCCAAGTTATTCGCGCTTTTCTCGAAAACCAGCACGACGACCGATGTCGAACCCTTATAGTAAAACGTTGGCAATTGAACGAGGAACAGGGATCAGTAGTTGGATTCGAGGATATGTCGATTTCGTCCTCCGGACCAAGGTGCCGCACGACTTAGAAACTCGTCGGGACTCTGAAATATTTCCAGCGATGCAAGTTATTCGCGCTTTTCTCGAAAACCAGCACGACGACCGATGTCGAACCATTAGAGTAAAACGTTGGCAATTGAACGAGGAACAGGGATCTGTAGTTGGATTCGAGGATATGTCGATTTTTGCCGCGGTCGAACCAAGATGCCGCACGACTTTGAAACTCGACGGGACTCTGAAATATTTCGCAGCGATCCAAGTTATTCGCGCTTTTCTCGAAAACCAGCACGACGACCGATGTCGAACCCTTATAGTAAAACGTTGGCAATTGAACGAGGAACAGGGATCAGTAGTTGGATTCGAGGATATGTCGATTTCGTCCTCCGGACCAAGGTGCCGCACGACTTAGAAACTCGTCGGGACTCTGAAATATTTCCAGCGATACAAGTTATTCGCGCTTTTCTCGAAAACCAGCACGACGACCGATGTCGAACCATTAGAGTAAAACGTTGGCAATTGAACGAGGAACAGGGATCTGTAGTTGGATTCGAGGATATGTCGATTTTTGCCGCGGTCGAACCAAGATGCCGCACGACTTTGAAACTCGACGGGACTCTGAAATATTTCGCAGCGATCCAAGTTATTCGCGCTTTTCTCGAAAACCAGCACGACGACCGATGTCGAACCCTTATAGTAAAACGTTGGCAATTGAACGAGGAACAGGGATCAGTAGTTGGATTCGAGGATATGTCGATTTCGTCCTCCGGACCAAGGTGCCGCACGACTTGGAAACTCTTCGGGACTCTGAAATATTTCCAGCGATACAAGTTATTCGCGCTTTTCTCGAAAACCAGCACGACGACCGATGTCGAACCCTTATAGTAAAACGTTGGCAATTGAACGAGGAACAGGGATCAGTAGTTGGATTCGAGGATATGTCGATTTCGTCCTCCGGACCAAGGTGCCGCACGACTTAGAAACTCGTCGGGACTCTGAATATTTCCAGCGATACAAGTTATTCGCGCTTTTCTCGAAAACCAGCACGACGACCGATGTCGAACCATTAGAGTAAAACGTTGGCAATTGAACGAGGAACAGGGATCTGTAGTTGGATTCGAGGATATGTCGATTTTTGCCGCGGTCGAACCAAGATGCCGCACGACTTTGAAACTCGACGGGACTCTGAAATATTTCGCAGCGATCCAAGTTATTCGCGCTTTTCTCGAAAACCAGCACGACGACCGATGTCGAACCCTTATAGTAAAACGTTGGCAATTGAACGAGGAACAGGGATCAGTAGTTGGATTCGAGGATATGTCAATTTCGTCCTCCGGACCAAGGTGCCGCACGACTTAGAAACTCTTCGGGACTCTGAAATATTTCCAGCGATACAAGTTATTCGCGCTTTTCTCGAAAACCAGCACGACGACCGATGTCGAACCATTAGAGTAAAACGTTGGCAATTGAACGAGGAACAGGGATCTGTAGTTGGATTCGAGGATATGTCGATTTTTGCCGCGGTCGAACCAAGATGCCGCACGACTTTGAAACTCGACGGGACTCTGAAATATTTCGCAGCGATCCAAGTTATTCGCGCTTTTCTCGAAAACCAGCACGACGACCGATGTCGAACCCTTATAGTAAAACGTTGGCAATTGAACGAGGAACAGGGATCAGTAGTTGGATTCGAGGATATGTCGATTTCGTCCTCCGGACCAAGGTGCCGCACGACTTGGAAACTCTTCGGGACTCTGAAATATTTCCAGCGATACAAGTTATTCGCGCTTTTCTCGAAAACCAGCACGACGACCGATGTCGAACCCTTATAGTAAAACGTTGGCAATTGAACGAGGAACAGGGATCAGTAGTTGGATTCGAGGATATGTCGATTTCGTCCTCCGGACCAAGGTGCCGCACGACTTAGAAACTCGTCGGGACTCTGAAATATTTCCAGCGATACAAGTTATTCGCGCTTTTCTCGAAAACCAGCACGACGACCGATGTCGAACCATTAGAGTAAAACGTTGGCAATTGAACGAGGAACAGGGATCTGTAGTTGGATTCGAGGATATGTCGATTTTTGCCGCGGTCGAACCAAGATGCCGCACGACTTTGAAACTCGACGGGACTCTGAAATATTTCGCAGCGATCCAAGTTATTCGCGCTTTTCTCGAAAACCAGCACGACGACCGATGTCGAACCCTTATAGTAAAACGTTGGCAATTGAACGAGGAACAGGGATCAGTAGTTGGATTCGAGGATATGTCAATTTCGTCCTCCGGACCAAGGTGCCGCACGACTTAGAAACTCTTCGGGACTCTGAAATATTTCCAGCGATACAAGTTATTCGCGCTTTTCTCGAAAACCAGCACGACGACCGATGTCGAACCATTAGAGTAAAACGTTGGCAATTGAACGAGGAACAGGGATCTGTAGTTGGATTCGAGGATATGTCGATTTTTGCCGCGGTCGAACCAAGATGCCGCACGACTTTGAAACTCGACGGGACTCTGAAATATTTCGCAGCGATCCAAGTTATTCGCGCTTTTCTCGAAAACCAGCACGACGACCGATGTCGAACCCTTATAGTAAAACGTTGGCAATTGAACGAGGAACAGGGATCAGTAGTTGGATTCGAGGATATGTCGATTTCGTCCTCCGGACCAAGGTGCCGCACGACTTGGAAACTCTTCGGGACTCTGAAATATTTCCAGCGATACAAGTTATTCGCGCTTTTCTCGAAAACCAGCACGACGACCGATGTCGAACCCTTATAGTAAAACGTTGGCAATTGAACGAGGAACAGGGATCAGTAGTTGGATTCGAGGATATGTCGATTTCGTCCTCCGGACCAAGGTGCCGCACGACTTAGAAACTCGTCGGGACTCTGAAATATTTCCAGCGATACAAGTTATTCGCGCTTTTCTCGAAAACCAGCACGACGACCGATGTCGAACCATTAGAGTAAAACGTTGGCAATTGAACGAGGAACAGGGATCTGTAGTTGGATTCGAGGATATGTCGATTTTTGCCGCGGTCGAACCAAGATGCCGCACGACTTTGAAACTCGACGGGACTCTGAAATATTTCGCAGCGATCCAAGTTATTCGCGCTTTTCTCGAAAACCAGCACGACGACCGATGTCGAACCCTTATAGTAAAACGTTGGCAATTGAACGAGGAACAGGGATCAGTAGTTGGATTCGAGGATATGTCAATTTCGTCCTCCGGACCAAGGTGCCGCACGACTTAGAAACTCGTCGGGACTCTGAAATATTTCCAGCGATACAAGTTATTCGCGCTTTTCTCGAAAACCAGCACGACGACCGATGTCGAACCATTAGAGTAAAACGTTGGCAATTGAACGAGGAACAGGGATCTGTAGTTGGATTCGAGGATATGTCGATTTTTGCCGCGGTCGAACCAAGATGCCGCACGACTTTGAAACTCGACGGGACTCTGAAATATTTCGCAGCGATCCAAGTTATTCGCGCTTTTCTCGAAAACCAGCACGACGACCGATGTCGAACCCTTATAGTAAAACGTTGGCAATTGAACGAGGAACAGGGATCAGTAGTTGGATTCGAGGATATGTCAATTTCGTCCTCCGGACCAAGGTGCCGCACGACTTAGAAACTCGTCGGGACTCTGAAATATTTCCAGCGATACAAGTTATTCGCGCTTTTCTCGAAAACCAGCACGACGACCGATGTCGAACCATTAGAGTAAAACGTTGGCAATTGAACGAGGAACAGGGATCTGTAGTTGGATTCGAGGATATGTCGATTTCGTCCTCCGGACCAAGGTGCCGCACGACTTAGAAACTCTTCGGGACTCTGAAATATTTCCAGCGATACAAGTTATTCGCGCTTTTCTCGAAAACCAGCACGACGACCGATGTCGAACCATTAGAGTAAAACGTTGGCAATTGAACGAGGAACAGGGATCTGCAGTTGGATTCGAGGATATGGCGATTTTTGCCGCGGTCGAACCAAGATGCCGCACGACTTTGAAACTCGACGGGACTCTGAAATATTTCGCAGCGATCCAAGTTATTCGCGCTTTTCTCGAAAACCAGCACGACGACCGATGTCGAACCCTTATAGTAAAACGTTGGCAATTGAACGAGGAACAGGGATCAGTAGTTGGATTCGAGGATATGTCAATTTCGTCCTCCGGACCAAGGTGCCGCACGACTTAGAAACTCGTCGGGACTCTGAAATATTTCCAGCGATACAAGTTATTCGCGCTTTTCTCGAAAACCAGCACGACGACCGATGTCGAACCATTAGAGTAAAACGTTGGCAATTGAACGAGGAACAGGGATCTGTAGTTGGATTCGAGGATATGTCGATTTTTGCCGCGGTCGAACCAAGATGCCGCACGACTTTGAAACTCGACGGGACTCTGAAATATTTCGCAGCGATCCAAGTTATTCGCGCTTTTCTCGAAAACCAGCACGACGACCGATGTCGAACCCTTATAGTAAAACGTTGGCAATTGAACGAGGAACAGGGATCAGTAGTTGGATTCGAGGATATGTCAATTTCGTCCTCCGGACCAAGGTGCCGCACGACTTAGAAACTCGTCGGGACTCTGAAATATTTCCAGCGATACAAGTTATTCGCGCTTTTCTCGAAAACCAGCACGACGACCGATGTCGAACCATTAGAGTAAAACGTTGGCAATTGAACGAGGAACAGGGATCTGTAGTTGGATTCGAGGATATGTCGATTTTTGCCGCGGTCGAACCAAGATGCCGCACGACTTTGAAACTCGACGGGACTCTGAAATATTTCGCAGCGATCCAAGTTATTCGCGCTTTTCTCGAAAACCAGCACGACGACCGATGTCGAACCCTTATAGTAAAACGTTGGCAATTGAACGAGGAACAGGGATCAGTAGTTGGATTCGAGGATATGTCGATTTCGTCCTCCGGACCAAGGTGCCGCACGACTTGGAAACTCTTCGGGACTCTGAAATATTTCCAGCGATACAAGTTATTCGCGCTTTTCTCGAAAACCAGCACGACGACCGATGTCGAACCCTTATAGTAAAACGTTGGCAATTGAACGAGGAACAGGGATCAGTAGTTGGATTCGAGGATATGTCGATTTCGTCCTCCGGACCAAGGTGCCGCACGACTTAGAAACTCGTCGGGACTCTGAAATATTTCCAGCGATACAAGTTATTCGCGCTTTTCTCGAAAACCAGCACGACGACCGATGTCGAACCATTAGAGTAAAACGTTGGCAATTGAACGAGGAACAGGGATCTGTAGTTGGATTCGAGGATATGTCGATTTTTGCCGCGGTCGAACCAAGATGCCGCACGACTTTGAAACTCGACGGGACTCTGAAATATTTCGCAGCGATCCAAGTTATTCGCGCTTTTCTCGAAAACCAGCACGACGACCGATGTCGAACCCTTATAGTAAAACGTTGGCAATTGAACGAGGAACAGGGATCAGTAGTTGGATTCGAGGATATGTCAATTTCGTCCTCCGGACCAAGGTGCCGCACGACTTAGAAACTCGTCGGGACTCTGAAATATTTCCAGCGATACAAGTTATTCGCGCTTTTCTCGAAAACCAGCACGACGACCGATGTCGAACCATTAGAGTAAAACGTTGGCAATTGAACGAGGAACAGGGATCTGTAGTTGGATTCGAGGATATGTCGATTTTTGCCGCGGTCGAACCAAGATGCCGCACGACTTTGAAACTCGACGGGACTCTGAAATATTTCGCAGCGATCCAAGTTATTCGCGCTTTTCTCGAAAACCAGCACGACGACCGATGTCGAACCCTTATAGTAAAACGTTGGCAATTGAACGAGGAACAGGGATCAGTAGTTGGATTCGAGGATATGTCGATTTCGTCCTCCGGACCAAGGTGCCGCACGACTTAGAAACTCGTCGGGACTCTGAAATATTTCCAGCGATACAAGTTATTCGCGCTTTTCTCGAAAACCAGCACGACGACCGATGTCGAACCATTAGAGTAAAACGTTGGCAATTGAACGAGGAACAGGGATCTGTAGTTGGATTCGAGGATATGTCGATTTTTGCCGCGGTCGAACCAAGATGCCGCACGACTTTGAAACTCGACGGGACTCTGAAATATTTCGCAGCGATCCAAGTTATTCGCGCTTTTCTCGAAAACCAGCTCGACGACCGATGTCGAACCCTTATAGTAAAACGTTGGCAATTGAACGAGGAACAGGGATCAGTAGTTGGATTCGAGGATATGTCAATTTCGTCCTCCGGACCAAGGTGCCGCACGACTTAGAAACTCGTCGGGACTCTGAAATATTTCCAGCGATACAAGTTATTCGCGCTTTTCTCGAAAACCAGCACGACGACCGATGTCGAACCATTAGAGTAAAACGTTGGCAATTGAACGAGGAACAGGGATCTGTAGTTGGATTCGAGGATATGTCGATTTTTGCCGCGGTCGAACCAAGATGCCGCACGACTTTGAAACTCGACGGGACTCTGAAATATTTCGCAGCGATCCAAGTTATTCGCGCTTTTCTCGAAAACCAGCACGACGACCGATGTCGAACCCTTATAGTAAAACGTTGGCAATTGAACGAGGAACAGGGATCAGTAGTTGGATTCGAGGATATGTCGATTTCGTCCTCCGGACCAAGGTGCCGCACGACTTAGAAACTCGTCGGGACTCTGAAATATTTCCAGCGATACAAGTTATTCGCGCTTTTCTCGAAAACCAGCACGACGACCGATGTCGAACCATTAGAGTAAAACGTTGGCAATTGAACGAGGAACAGGGATCTGTAGTTGGATTCGAGGATATGTCGATTTTTGCCGCGGTCGAACCAAGATGCCGCACGACTTTGAAACTCGACGGGACTCTGAAATATTTCGCAGCGATCCAAGTTATTCGCGCTTTTCTCGAAAACCAGCACGACGACCGATGTCGAACCCTTATAGTAAAACGTTGGCAATTGAACGAGGAACAGGGATCAGTAGTTGGATTCGAGGATATGTCAATTTCGTCCTCCGGACCAAGGTGCCGCACGACTTAGAAACTCGTCGGGACTCTGAAATATTTCCAGCGATACAAGTTATTCGCGCTTTTCTCGAAAACCAGCACGACGACCGATGTCGAACCATTAGAGTAAAACGTTGGCAATTGAACGAGGAACAGGGATCTGTAGTTGGATTCGAGGATATGTCGATTTTTGCCGCGGTCGAACCAAGATGCCGCACGACTTTGAAACTCGACGGGACTCTGAAATATTTCGCAGCGATCCAAGTTATTCGCGCTTTTCTCGAAAACCAGCACGACGACCGATGTCGAACCCTTATAGTAAAACGTTGGCAATTGAACGAGGAACAGGGATCAGTAGTTGGATTCGAGGATATGTCGATTTCGTCCTCCGGACCAAGGTGCCGCACGACTTAGAAACTCGTCGGGACTCTGAAATATTTCCAGCGATACAAGTTATTCGCGCTTTTCTCGAAAACCAGCACGACGACCGATGTCGAACCATTAGAGTAAAACGTTGGCAATTGAACGAGGAACAGGGATCTGTAGTTGGATTCGAGGATATGTCGATTTTTGCCGCGGTCGAACCAAGATGCCGCACGACTTTGAAACTCGACGGGACTCTGAAATATTTCGCAGCGATCCAAGTTATTCGCGCTTTTCTCGAAAACCAGCTCGACGACCGATGTCGAACCCTTATAGTAAAACGTTGGCAATTGAACGAGGAACAGGGATCAGTAGTTGGATTCGAGGATATGTCAATTTCGTCCTCCGGACCAAGGTGCCGCACGACTTAGAAACTCGTCGGGACTCTGAAATATTTCCAGCGATACAAGTTATTCGCGCTTTTCTCGAAAACCAGCACGACGACCGATGTCGAACCATTAGAGTAAAACGTTGGCAATTGAACGAGGAACAGGGATCTGTAGTTGGATTCGAGGATATGTCGATTTTTGCCGCGGTCGAACCAAGATGCCGCACGACTTTGAAACTCGACGGGACTCTGAAATATTTCGCAGCGATCCAAGTTATTCGCGCTTTTCTCGAAAACCAGCACGACGACCGATGTCGAACCCTTATAGTAAAACGTTGGCAATTGAACGAGGAACAGGGATCAGTAGTTGGATTCGAGGATATGTCGATTTCGTCCTCCGGACCAAGGTGCCGCACGACTTGGAAACTCTTCGGGACTCTGAAATATTTCCAGCGATACAAGTTATTCGCGCTTTTCTCGAAAACCAGCACGACGACCGATGTCGAACCCTTATAGTAAAACGTTGGCAATTGAACGAGGAACAGGGATCAGTAGTTGGATTCGAGGATATGTCGATTTCGTCCTCCGGACCAAGGTGCCGCACGACTTAGAAACTCGTCGGGACTCTGAAATATTTCCAGCGATACAAGTTATTCGCGCTTTTCTCGAAAACCAGCACGACGACCGATGTCGAACCATTAGAGTAAAACGTTGGCAATTGAACGAGGAACAGGGATCTGTAGTTGGATTCGAGGATATGTCGATTTTTGCCGCGGTCGAACCAAGATGCCGCACGACTTTGAAACTCGACGGGACTCTGAAATATTTCGCAGCGATCCAAGTTATTCGCGCTTTTCTCGAAAACCAGCACGACGACCGATGTCGAACCCTTATAGTAAAACGTTGGCAATTGAACGAGGAACAGGGATCAGTAGTTGGATTCGAGGATATGTCAATTTCGTCCTCCGGACCAAGGTGCCGCACGACTTAGAAACTCGTCGGGACTCTGAAATATTTCCAGCGATACAAGTTATTCGCGCTTTTCTCGAAAACCAGCACGACGACCGATGTCGAACCATTAGAGTAAAACGTTGGCAATTGAACGAGGAACAGGGATCTGTAGTTGGATTCGAGGATATGTCGATTTTTGCCGCGGTCGAACCAAGATGCCGCACGACTTTGAAACTCGACGGGACTCTGAAATATTTCGCAGCGATCCAAGTTATTCGCGCTTTTCTCGAAAACCAGCACGACGACCGATGTCGAACCCTTATAGTAAAACGTTGGCAATTGAACGAGGAACAGGGATCAGTAGTTGGATTCGAGGATATGTCGATTTCGTCCTCCGGACCAAGGTGCCGCACGACTTGGAAACTCTTCGGGACTCTGAAATATTTCCAGCGATACAAGTTATTCGCGCTTTTCTCGAAAACCAGCACGACGACCGATGTCGAACCCTTATAGTAAAACGTTGGCAATTGAACGAGGAACAGGGATCAGTAGTTGGATTCGAGGATATGTCGATTTCGTCCTCCGGACCAAGGTGCCGCACGACTTAGAAACTCGTCGGGACTCTGAAATATTTCCAGCGATACAAGTTATTCGCGCTTTTCTCGAAAACCAGCACGACGACCGATGTCGAACCATTAGAGTAAAACGTTGGCAATTGAACGAGGAACAGGGATCTGTAGTTGGATTCGAGGATATGTCGATTTTTGCCGCGGTCGAACCAAGATGCCGCACGACTTTGAAACTCGACGGGACTCTGAAATATTTCGCAGCGATCCAAGTTATTCGCGCTTTTCTCGAAAACCAGCACGACGACCGATGTCGAACCCTTATAGTAAAACGTTGGCAATTGAACGAGGAACAGGGATCAGTAGTTGGATTCGAGGATATGTCAATTTCGTCCTCCGGACCAAGGTGCCGCACGACTTAGAAACTCGTCGGGACTCTGAAATATTTCCAGCGATACAAGTTATTCGCGCTTTTCTCGAAAACCAGCACGACGACCGATGTCGAACCATTAGAGTAAAACGTTGGCAATTGAACGAGGAACAGGGATCTGTAGTTGGATTCGAGGATATGTCGATTTTTGCCGCGGTCGAACCAAGATGCCGCACGACTTTGAAACTCGACGGGACTCTGAAATATTTCGCAGCGATCCAAGTTATTCGCGCTTTTCTCGAAAACCAGCACGACGACCGATGTCGAACCCTTATAGTAAAACGTTGGCAATTGAACGAGGAACAGGGATCAGTAGTTGGATTCGAGGATATGTCAATTTCGTCCTCCGGACCAAGGTGCCGCACGACTTAGAAACTCTTCGGGACTCTGAAATATTTCCAGCGATACAAGTTATTCGCGCTTTTCTCGAAAACCAGCACGACGACCGATGTCGAACCCTTATAGTAAAACGTTGGCAATTGAACGAGGAACAGGGATCAGTAGTTGGATTCGAGGATATGTCGATTTCGTCCTCCGGACCAAGGTGCCGCACGACTCAGAAACTCTTCGGGACTCTGAAATATTTCCAGCGATACAAGTTATTCGCGCTTTTCTCGAAAACCAGCACGACGACCGATGTCGAACCATTAGAGTAAAACGTTGGCAATTGAACGAGGAACAGGGATCTGTAGTTGGATTCGAGGATATGTCGATTTTTGCCGCGGTCGAACCAAGATGCCGCACGACTTTGAAACTCGACGGGACTCTGAAATATTTCGCAGCGATCCAAGTTATTCGCGCTTTTCTCGAAAACCAGCACGACGACCGATGTCGAACCCTTATAGTAAAACGTTGGCAATTGAACGAGGAACAGGGATCAGTAGTTGGATTCGAGGATATGTCAATTTCGTCCTCCGGACCAAGGTGCCGCACGACTTAGAAACTCGTCGGGACTCTGAAATATTTCCAGCGATACAAGTTATTCGCGCTTTTCTCGAAAACCAGCACGACGACCGATGTCGAACCATTAGAGTAAAACGTTGGCAATTGAACGAGGAACAGGGATCTGTAGTTGGATTCGAGGATATGTCGATTTTTGCCGCGGTCGAACCAAGATGCCGCACGACTTTGAAACTCGACGGGACTCTGAAATATTTCGCAGCGATCCAAGTTATTCGCGCTTTTCTCGAAAACCAGCACGACGACCGATGTCGAACCCTTATAGTAAAACGTTGGCAATTGAACGAGGAACAGGGATCAGTAGTTGGATTCGAGGATATGTCGATTTCGTCCTCCGGACCAAGGTGCCGCACGACTTGGAAACTCTTCGGGACTCTGAAATATTTCCAGCGATACAAGTTATTCGCGCTTTTCTCGAAAACCAGCACGACGACCGATGTCGAACCCTTATAGTAAAACGTTGGCAATTGAACGAGGAACAGGGATCAGTAGTTGGATTCGAGGATATGTCGATTTCGTCCTCCGGACCAAGGTGCCGCACGACTTAGAAACTCGTCGGGACTCTGAAATATTTCCAGCGATACAAGTTATTCGCGCTTTTCTCGAAAACCAGCACGACGACCGATGTCGAACCATTAGAGTAAAACGTTGGCAATTGAACGAGGAACAGGGATCTGTAGTTGGATTCGAGGATATGTCGATTTTTGCCGCGGTCGAACCAAGATGCCGCACGACTTTGAAACTCGACGGGACTCTGAAATATTTCGCAGCGATCCAAGTTATTCGCGCTTTTCTCGAAAACCAGCACGACGACCGATGTCGAACCCTTATAGTAAAACGTTGGCAATTGAACGAGGAACAGGGATCAGTAGTTGGATTCGAGGATATGTCAATTTCGTCCTCCGGACCAAGGTGCCGCACGACTTAGAAACTCGTCGGGACTCTGAAATATTTCCAGCGATACAAGTTATTCGCGCTTTTCTCGAAAACCAGCACGACGACCGATGTCGAACCATTAGAGTAAAACGTTGGCAATTGAACGAGGAACAGGGATCTGTAGTTGGATTCGAGGATATGTCGATTTTTGCCGCGGTCGAACCAAGATGCCGCACGACTTTGAAACTCGACGGGACTCTGAAATATTTCGCAGCGATCCAAGTTATTCGCGCTTTTCTCGAAAACCAGCACGACGACCGATGTCGAACCCTTATAGTAAAACGTTGGCAATTGAACGAGGAACAGGGATCAGTAGTTGGATTCGAGGATATGTCAATTTCGTCCTCCGGACCAAGGTGCCGCACGACTTAGAAACTCTTCGGGACTCTGAAATATTTCCAGCGATACAAGTTATTCGCGCTTTTCTCGAAAACCAGCACGACGACCGATGTCGAACCCTTATAGTAAAACGTTGGCAATTGAACGAGGAACAGGGATCAGTAGTTGGATTCGAGGATATGTCGATTTCGTCCTCCGGACCAAGGTGCCGCACGACTTAGAAACTCTTCGGGACTCTGAAATATTTCCAGCGATACAAGTTATTCGCGCTTTTCTCGAAAACCAGCACGACGACCGATGTCGAACCATTAGAGTAAAACGTTGGCAATTGAACGAGGAACAGGGATCTGGAGTTGGATTCGAGGATATGGCGATTTTTGCCGCGGTCGAACCAAGATGCCGCACGACTTTGAAACTCGACGGGACTCTGAAATATTTCGCAGCGATCCAAGTTATTCGCGCTTTTCTCGAAAACCAGCACGACGACCGATGTCGAACCCTTATAGTAAAACGTTGGCAATTGAACGAGGAACAGGGATCAGTAGTTGGATTCGAGGATATGTCAATTTCGTCCTCCGGACCAAGGTGCCGCACGACTTAGAAACTCGTCGGGACTCTGAAATATTTCCAGCGATACAAGTTATTCGCGCTTTTCTCGAAAACCAGCACGACGACCGATGTCGAACCATTAGAGTAAAACGTTGGCAATTGAACGAGGAACAGGGATCTGTAGTTGGATTCGAGGATATGTCGATTTTTGCCGCGGTCGAACCAAGATGCCGCACGACTTTGAAACTCGACGGGACTCTGAAATATTTCGCAGCGATCCAAGTTATTCGCGCTTTTCTCGAAAACCAGCACGACGACCGATGTCGAACCCTTATAGTAAAACGTTGGCAATTGAACGAGGAACAGGGATCAGTAGTTGGATTCGAGGATATGTCAATTTCGTCCTCCGGACCAAGGTGCCGCACGACTTAGAAACTCTTCGGGACTCTGAAATATTTCCAGCGATACAAGTTATTCGCGCTTTTCTCGAAAACCAGCACGACGACCGATGTCGAACCCTTATAGTAAAACGTTGGCAATTGAACGAGGAACAGGGATCAGTAGTTGGATTCGAGGATATGTCGATTTCGTCCTCCGGACCAAGGTGCCGCACGACTTGGAAACTCTTCGGGACTCTGAAATATTTCCAGCGATACAAGTTATTCGCGCTTTTCTCGAAAACGAGCACGACGACCGATGTCGAACCCTTATAGTAAAACGTTGGCAATTGAACGAGGAACAGGGATCAGTAGTTGGATTCGAGGATATGTCGATTTCGTCCTCCGGACCAAGGTGCCGCACGACTTAGAAACTCGTCGGGACTCTGAAATATTTCCAGCGATACAAGTTATTCGCGCTTTTCTCGAAAACCAGCACGACGACCGATGTCGAACCATTAGAGTAAAACGTTGGCAATTGAACGAGGAACAGGGATCTGTAGTTGGATTCGAGGATATGTCGATTTTTGCCGCGGTCGAACCAAGATGCCGCACGACTTTGAAACTCGACGGGACTCTGAAATATTTCGCAGCGATCCAAGTTATTCGCGCTTTTCTCGAAAACCAGCACGACGACCGATGTCGAACCCTTATAGTAAAACGTTGGCAATTGAACGAGGAACAGGGATCAGTAGTTGGATTCGAGGATATGTCAATTTCGTCCTCCGGACCAAGGTGCCGCACGACTTAGAAACTCGTCGGGACTCTGAAATATTTCCAGCGATACAAGTTATTCGCGCTTTTCTCGAAAACCAGCACGACGACCGATGTCGAACCATTAGAGTAAAACGTTGGCAATTGAACGAGGAACAGGGATCTGTAGTTGGATTCGAGGATATGTCGATTTTTGCCGCGGTCGAACCAAGATGCCGCACGACTTTGAAACTCGACGGGACTCTGAAATATTTCGCAGCGATCCAAGTTATTCGCGCTTTTCTCGAAAACCAGCACGACGACCGATGTCGAACCCTTATAGTAAAACGTTGGCAATTGAACGAGGAACAGGGATCAGTAGTTGGATTCGAGGATATGTCAATTTCGTCCTCCGGACCAAGGTGCCGCACGACTTAGAAACTCTTCGGGACTCTGAAATATTTCCAGCGATACAAGTTATTCGCGCTTTTCTCGAAAACCAGCACGACGACCGATGTCGAACCCTTATAGTAAAACGTTGGCAATTGAACGAGGAACAGGGATCAGTAGTTGGATTCGAGGATATGTCGATTTCGTCCTCCGGACCAAGGTGCCGCACGACTTAGAAACTCTTCGGGACTCTGAAATATTTCCAGCGATACAAGTTATTCGCGCTTTTCTCGAAAACCAGCACGACGACCGATGTCGAACCATTAGAGTAAAACGTTGGCAATTGAACGAGGAACAGGGATCTGCAGTTGGATTCGAGGATATGGCGATTTTTGCCGCGGTCGAACCAAGATGCCGCACGACTTTGAAACTCGACGGGACTCTGAAATATTTCGCAGCGATCCAAGTTATTCGCTCTTTTCTCGAAAACCAGCACGACGACCGATGTCGAACCCTTATAGTAAAACGTTGGCAATTGAACGAGGAACAGGGATCAGTAGTTGGATTCGAGGATATGTCAATTTCGTCCTCCGGACCAAGGTGCCGCACGACTTAGAAACTCGTCGGGACTCTGAAATATTTCCAGCGATACAAGTTATTCGCGCTTTTCTCGAAAACCAGCACGACGACCGATGTCGAACCATTAGAGTAAAACGTTGGCAATTGAACGAGGAACAGGGATCTGTAGTTGGATTCGAGGATATGTCGATTTTTGCCGCGGTCGAACCAAGATGCCGCACGACTTTGAAACTCGACGGGACTCTGAAATATTTCGCAGCGATCCAAGTTATTCGCGCTTTTCTCGAAAACCAGCACGACGACCGATGTCGAACCCTTATAGTAAAACGTTGGCAATTGAACGAGGAACAGGGATCAGTAGTTGGATTCGAGGATATGTCGATTTCGTCCTCCGGACCAAGGTGCCGCACGACTTAGAAACTCGTCGGGACTCTGAAATATTTCCAGCGATACAAGTTATTCGCGCTTTTCTCGAAAACCAGCACGACGACCGATGTCGAACCATTAGAGTAAAACGTTGGCAATTGAACGAGGAACAGGGATCTGCAGTTGGATTCGAGGATATGGCGATTTTTGCCGCGGTCGAACCAAGATGCCGCACGACTTTGAAACTCGACGGGACTCTGAAATATTTCGCAGCGATCCAAGTTATTCGCGCTTTTCTCGAAAACCAGCACGACGACCGATGTCGAACCCTTATAGTAAAACGTTGGCAATTGAACGAGGAACAGGGATCAGTAGTTGGATTCGAGGATATGTCAATTTCGTCCTCCGGACCAAGGTGCCGCACGACTTAGAAACTCGTCGGGACTCTGAAATATTTCCAGCGATACAAGTTATTCGCGCTTTTCTCGAAAACCAGCACGACGACCGATGTCGAACCATTAGAGTAAAACGTTGGCAATTGAACGAGGAACAGGGATCTGTAGTTGGATTCGAGGATATGTCGATTTTTGCCGCGGTCGAACCAAGATGCCGCACGACTTTGAAACTCGACGGGACTCTGAAATATTTCGCAGCGATCCAAGTTATTCGCGCTTTTCTCGAAAACCAGCACGACGACCGATGTCGAACCCTTATAGTAAAACGTTGGCAATTGAACGAGGAACAGGGATCAGTAGTTGGATTCGAGGATATGTCGATTTCGTCCTCCGGACCAAGGTGCCGCACGACTTGGAAACTCTACGGGACTCTGAAATATTTCCAGCGATACAAGTTATTCGCGCTTTTCTCGAAAACCAGCACGACGACCGATGTCGAACCCTTATAGTAAAACGTTGGCAATTGAACGAGGAACAGGGATCAGTAGTTGGATTCGAGGATATGTCGATTTCGTCCTCCGGACCAAGGTGCCGCACGACTTAGAAACTCGTCGGGACTCTGAAATATTTCCAGCGATACAAGTTATTCGCGCTTTTCTCGAAAACCAGCACGACGACCGATGTCGAACCATTAGAGTAAAACGTTGGCAATTGAACGAGGAACAGGGATCTGTAGTTGGATTCGAGGATATGTCGATTTTTGCCGCGGTCGAACCAAGATGCCGCACGACTTTGAAACTCGACGGGACTCTGAAATATTTCGCAGCGATCCAAGTTATTCGCGCTTTTCTCGAAAACCAGCACGACGACCGATGTCGAACCCTTATAGTAAAACGTTGGCAATTGAACGAGGAACAGGGATCAGTAGTTGGATTCGAGGATATGTCAATTTCGTCCTCCGGACCAAGGTGCCGCACGACTTAGAAACTCGTCGGGACTCTGAAATATTTCCAGCGATACAAGTTATTCGCGCTTTTCTCGAAAACCAGCACGACGACCGATGTCGAACCATTAGAGTAAAACGTTGGCAATTGAACGAGGAACAGGGATCTGTAGTTGGATTCGAGGATATGTCGATTTTTGCCGCGGTCGAACCAAGATGCCGCACGACTTTGAAACTCGACGGGACTCTGAAATATTTCGCAGCGATCCAAGTTATTCGCGCTTTTCTCGAAAACCAGCACGACGACCGATGTCGAACCCTTATAGTAAAACGTTGGCAATTGAACGAGGAACAGGGATCAGTAGTTGGATTCGAGGATATGTCGATTTCGTCCTCCGGACCAAGGTGCCGCACGACTTAGAAACTCTTCGGGACTCTGAAATATTTCCAGCGATACAAGTTATTCGCGCTTTTCTCGAAAACCAGCACGACGACCGATGTCGAACCCTTATAGTAAAACGTTGGCAATTGAACGAGGAACAGGGATCAGTAGTTGGATTCGAGGATATGTCGATTTCGTCCTCCGGACCAAGGTGCCGCACGACTTAGAAACTCTTCGGGACTCTGAAATATTTCCAGCGATACAAGTTATTCGCGCTTTTCTCGAAAACCAGCACGACGACCGATGTCGAACCATTAGAGTAAAACGTTGGCAATTGAACGAGGAACAGGGATCTGCAGTTGGATTCGAGGATATGGCGATTTTTGCCGCGGTCGAACCAAGATGCCGCACGACTTTGAAACTCGACGGGACTCTGAAATATTTCGCAGCGATCCAAGTTATTCGCGCTTTTCTCGAAAACCAGCACGACGACCGATGTCGAACCCTTATAGTAAAACGTTGGCAATTGAACGAGGAACAGGGATCAGTAGTTGGATTCGAGGATATGTCAATTTCGTCCTCCGGACCAAGGTGCCGCACGACTTAGAAACTCGTCGGGACTCTGAAATATTTCCAGCGATACAAGTTATTCGCGCTTTTCTCGAAAACCAGCACGACGACCGATGTCGAACCATTAGAGTAAAACGTTGGCAATTGAACGAGGAACAGGGATCTGTAGTTGGATTCGAGGATATGTCGATTTTTGCCGCGGTCGAACCAAGATGCCGCACGACTTTGAAACTCGACGGGACTCTGAAATATTTCGCAGCGATCCAAGTTATTCGCGCTTTTCTCGAAAACCAGCACGACGACCGATGTCGAACCCTTATAGTAAAACGTTGGCAATTGAACGAGGAACAGGGATCAGTAGTTGGATTCGAGGATATGTCAATTTCGTCCTCCGGACCAAGGTGCCGCACGACTTAGAAACTCGTCGGGACTCTGAAATATTTCCAGCGATACAAGTTATTCGCGCTTTTCTCGAAAACCAGCACGACGACCGATGTCGAACCATTAGAGTAAAACGTTGGCAATTGAACGAGGAACAGGGATCTGTAGTTGGATTCGAGGATATGTCGATTTTTGCCGCGGTCGAACCAAGATGCCGCACGACTTTGAAACACGACGGGACTCTGAAATATTTCGCAGCGATCCAAGTTATTCGCGCTTTTCTCGAAAACCAGCACGACGACCGATGTCGAACCCTTATAGTAAAACGTTGGCAATTGAACGAGGAACAGGGATCAGTAGTTGGATTCGAGGATATGTCGATTTCGTCCTCCGGACCAAGGTGCCGCACGACTTGGAAACTCTTCGGGACTCTGAAATATTTCCAGCGATACAAGTTATTCGCGCTTTTCTCGAAAACCAGCACGACGACCGATGTCGAACCCTTATAGTAAAACGTTGGCAATTGAACGAGGAACAGGGATCAGTAGTTGGATTCGAGGATATGTCGATTTCGTCCTCCGGACCAAGGTGCCGCACGACTTAGAAACTCGTCGGGACTCTGAAATATTTCCAGCGATACAAGTTATTCGCGCTTTTCTCGAAAACCAGCACGACGACCGATGTCGAACCATTAGAGTAAAACGTTGGCAATTGAACGAGGAACAGGGATCTGTAGTTGGATTCGAGGATATGTCGATTTTTGCCGCGGTCGAACCAAGATGCCGCACGACTTTGAAACTCGACGGGACTCTGAAATATTTCGCAGCGATCCAAGTTATTCGCGCTTTTCTCGAAAACCAGCACGACGACCGATGTCGAACCCTTATAGTAAAACGTTGGCAATTGAACGAGGAACAGGGATCAGTAGTTGGATTCGAGGATATGTCAATTTCGTCCTCCGGACCAAGGTGCCGCACGACTTAGAAACTCGTCGGGACTCTGAAATATTTCCAGCGATACAAGTTATTCGCGCTTTTCTCGAAAACCAGCACGACGACCGATGTCGAACCATTAGAGTAAAACGTTGGCAATTGAACGAGGAACAGGGATCTGTAGTTGGATTCGAGGATATGTCGATTTTTGCCGCGGTCGAACCAAGATGCCGCACGACTTTGAAACTCGACGGGACTCTGAAATATTTCGCAGCGATCCAAGTTATTCGCGCTTTTCTCGAAAACCAGCACGACGACCGATGTCGAACCCTTATAGTAAAACGTTGGCAATTGAACGAGGAACAGGGATCAGTAGTTGGATTCGAGGATATGTCAATTTCGTCCTCCGGACCAAGGTGCCGCACGACTTAGAAACTCTTCGGGACTCTGAAATATTTCCAGCGATACAAGTTATTCGCGCTTTTCTCGAAAACCAGCACGACGACCGATGTCGAACCCTTATAGTAAAACGTTGGCAATTGAACGAGGAACAGGGATCAGTAGTTGGATTCGAGGATATGTCGATTTCGTCCTCCGGACCAAGGTGCCGCACGACTTAGAAACTCTTCGGGACTCTGAAATATTTCCAGCGATACAAGTTATTCGCGCTTTTCTCGAAAACCAGCACGACGACCGATGTCGAACCATTAGAGTAAAACGTTGGCAATTGAACGAGGAACAGGGATCTGCAGTTGGATTCGAGGATATGGCGATTTTTGCCGCGGTCGAACCAAGATGCCGCACGACTTTGAAACTCGACGGGACTCTGAAATATTTCGCAGCGATCCAAGTTATTCGCGCTTTTCTCGAAAACCAGCACGACGACCGATGTCGAACCCTTATAGTAAAACGTTGGCAATTGAACGAGGAACAGGGATCAGTAGTTGGATTCGAGGATATGTCAATTTCGTCCTCCGGACCAAGGTGCCGCACGACTTTGAAACTCGACGGGACTCTGAAATATTTCGCAGCGATCCAAGTTATTCGCGCTTTTCTCGAAAACCAGCACGACGACCGATGTCGAACCATTAGAGTAAAACGTTGGCAATTGAACGAGGAACAGGGATCTGTAGTTGGATTCGAGGATATGTCGATTTTTGCCGCGGTCGAACCAAGATGCCGCACGACTTTGAAACTCGACGGGACTCTGAAATATTTCGCAGCGATCCAAGTTATTCGCGCTTTTCTCGAAAACCAGCACGACGACCGATGTCGAACCCTTATAGTAAAACGTTGGCAATTGAACGAGGAACAGGGATCAGTAGTTGGATTCGAGGATATGTCAATTTCGTCCTCCGGACCAAGGTGCCGCACGACTTAGAAACTCGTCGGGACTCTGAAATATTTCCAGCGATACAAGTTATTCGCGCTTTTCTCGAAAACCAGCACGACGACCGATGTCGAACCATTAGAGTAAAACGTTGGCAATTGAACGAGGAACAGGGATCTGTAGTTGGATTCGAGGATATGTCGATTTTTGCCGCGGTCGAACCAAGATGCCGCACGACTTTGAAACTCGACGGGACTCTGAAATATTTCGCAGCGATCCAAGTTATTCGCGCTTTTCTCGAAAACCAGCACGACGACCGATGTCGAACCCTTATAGTAAAACGTTGGCAATTGAACGAGGAACAGGGATCAGTAGTTGGATTCGAGGATATGTCGATTTCGTCCTCCGGACCAAGGTGCCGCACGACTTGGAAACTCTTCGGGACTCTGAAATATTTCCAGCGATACAAGTTATTCGCGCTTTTCTCGAAAACCAGCACGACGACCGATGTCGAACCCTTATAGTAAAACGTTGGCAATTGAACGAGGAACAGGGATCAGTAGTTGGATTCGAGGATATGTCGATTTCGTCCTCCGGACCAAGGTGCCGCACGACTTAGAAACTCGTCGGGACTCTGAAATATTTCCAGCGATACAAGTTATTCGCGCTTTTCTCGAAAACCAGCACGACGACCGATGTCGAACCATTAGAGTAAAACGTTGGCAATTGAACGAGGAACAGGGATCTGTAGTTGGATTCGAGGATATGTCGATTTTTGCCGCGGTCGAACCAAGATGCCGCACGACTTTGAAACTCGACGGGACTCTGAAATATTTCGCAGCGATCCAAGTTATTCGCGCTTTTCTCGAAAACCAGCACGACGACCGATGTCGAACCCTTATAGTAAAACGTTGGCAATTGAACGAGGAACAGGGATCAGTAGTTGGATTCGAGGATATGTCAATTTCGTCCTCCGGACCAAGGTGCCGCACGACATAGAAACTCGTCGGGACTCTGAAATATTTCCAGCGATACAAGTTATTCGCGCTTTTCTCGAAAACCAGCACGACGACCGATGTCGAACCATTAGAGTAAAACGTTGGCAATTGAACGAGGAACAGGGATCTGTAGTTGGATTCGAGGATATGTCGATTTTTGCCGCGGTCGAACCAAGATGCCGCACGACTTTGAAACTCGACGGGACTCTGAAATATTTCGCAGCGATCCAAGTTATTCGCGCTTTTCTCGAAAACCAGCACGACGACCGATGTCGAACCCTTATAGTAAAACGTTGGCAATTGAACGAGGAACAGGGATCAGTAGTTGGATTCGAGGATATGTCAATTTCGTCCTCCGGACCAAGGTGCCGCACGACTTAGAAACTCTTCGGGACTCTGAAATATTTCCAGCGATACAAGTTATTCGCGCTTTTCTCGAAAACCAGCACGACGACCGATGTCGAACCCTTATAGTAAAACGTTGGCAATTGAACGAGGAACAGGGATCAGTAGTTGGATTCGAGGATATGTCGATTTCGTCCTCCGGACCAAGGTGCCGCACGACTTAGAAACTCTTCGGGACTCTGAAATATTTCCAGCGATACAAGTTATTCGCGCTTTTCTCGAAAACCAGCACGACGACCGATGTCGAACCATTAGAGTAAAACGTTGGCAATTGAACGAGGAACAGGGATCTGCAGTTGGATTCGAGGATATGGCGATTTTTGCCGCGGTCGAACCAAGATGCCGCACGACTTTGAAACTCGACGGGACTCTGAAATATTTCGCAGCGATCCAAGTTATTCGCGCTTTTCTCGAAAACCAGCACGACGACCGATGTCGAACCCTTATAGTAAAACGTTGGCAATTGAACGAGGAACAGGGATCAGTAGTTGGATTCGAGGATATGTCAATTTCGTCCTCCGGACCAAGGTGCCGCACGACTTAGAAACTCGTCGGGACTCTGAAATATTTCCAGCGATACAAGTTATTCGCGCTTTTCTCGAAAACCAGCACGACGACCGATGTCGAACCATTAGAGTAAAACGTTGGCAATTGAACGAGGAACAGGGATCTGTAGTTGGATTCGAGGATATGTCGATTTTTGCCGCGGTCGAACCAAGATGCCGCACGACTTTGAAACTCGACGGGACTCTGAAATATTTCGCAGCGATCCAAGTTATTCGCGCTTTTCTCGAAAACCAGCACGACGACCGATGTCGAACCCTTATAGTAAAACGTTGGCAATTGAACGAGGAACAGGGATCAGTAGTTGGATTCGAGGATATGTCAATTTCGTCCTCCGGACCAAGGTGCCGCACGACTTAGAAACTCGTCGGGACTCTGAAATATTTCCAGCGATACAAGTTATTCGCGCTTTTCTCGAAAACCAGCACGACGACCGATGTCGAACCATTAGAGTAAAACGTTGGCAATTGAACGAGGAACAGGGATCTGTAGTTGGATTCGAAGATATGTCGATTTTTGCCGCGGTCGAACCAAGATGCCGCACGACTTTGAAACTCGACGGGACTCTGAAATATTTCGCAGCGATCCAAGTTATTCGCGCTTTTCTCGAAAACCAGCACGACGACCGATGTCGAACCCTTATAGTAAAACGTTGGCAATTGAACGAGGAACAGGGATCAGTAGTTGGATTCGAGGATATGTCGATTTCGTCCTCCGGACCAAGGTGCCGCACGACTTGGAAACTCTTCGGGACTCTGAAATATTTCCAGCGATACAAGTTATTCGCGCTTTTCTCGAAAACCAGCACGACGACCGATGTCGAACCCTTATAGTAAAACGTTGGCAATTGAACGAGGAACAGGGATCAGTAGTTGGATTCGAGGATATGTCGATTTCGTCCTCCGGACCAAGGTGCCGCACGACTTAGAAACTCGTCGGGACTCTGAAATATTTCCAGCGATACAAGTTATTCGCGCTTTTCTCGAAAACCAGCACGACGACCGATGTCGAACCATTAGAGTAAAACGTTGGCAATTGAACGAGGAACAGGGATCTGTAGTTGGATTCGAGGATATGTCGATTTTTGCCGCGGTCGAACCAAGATGCCGCACGACTTTGAAACTCGACGGGACTCTGAAATATTTCGCAGCGATCCAAGTTATTCGCGCTTTTCTCGAAAACCAGCACGACGACCGATGTCGAACCCTTATAGTAAAACGTTGGCAATTGAACGAGGAACAGGGATCAGTAGTTGGATTCGAGGATATGTCGATTTCGTCCTCCGGACCAAGGTGCCGCACGACTTCGAAACTCTTCGGGACTCTGAAATATTTCCAGCGATACAAGTTATTCGCGCTTTTCTCGAAAACCAGCACGACGACCGATGTCGAACCATTAGAGTAAAACGTTGGCAATTGAACGAGGAACAGGGATCTGTAGTTGGATTCGAGGATATGTCGATTTTTGCCGCGGTCGAACCAAGATGCCGCACGACTTTGAAACTCGACGGGACTCTGA
This sequence comes from Andrena haemorrhoa, assembly GCA_910592295.1. Taxonomy (NCBI): domain Eukaryota; kingdom Metazoa; phylum Arthropoda; class Insecta; order Hymenoptera; family Andrenidae; genus Andrena; species Andrena haemorrhoa. The sequence goes on from CAJUZA010000029.1 coordinate 23,839, forward strand.
AATATTTCGCAGCGATCCAAGTTATTCGCGCTTTTCTCGAAAACCAGCACGACGACCGATGTCGAACCCTTATAGTAAAACGTTGGCAATTGAACGAGGAACAGGGATCAGTAGTTGGATTCGAGGATATGTCGATTTCGTCCTCCGGACCAAGGTGCCGCACGACGGAAACTCTTCGGGACTCTGAAATATTTCCAGCGATACAAGTTATTCGCGCTTTTCTCGAAAACCAGCACGACGACCGATGTCGAACCCTTATAGTAAAACGTTGGCAATTGATCGAGGAACAGGGATCAGTAGTTGGATTCGAGGATATGTCGATTTCGTCCTCCGGACCAAGGTGCCGCACGACTTTGAAACTCGTCGGGACTCTGAAATATTTCCAGCGATACAAGTTATTCGCGCTTTTCTCGAAAACCAGCACGACGACCGATGTCGAACCATTAGAGTAAAACGTTGGCAATTGAACGAGGAACAGGGATCTGTAGTTGGATTCGAGGATATGTCGATTTTTGCCGCGGTCGAACCAAGATGCCGCACGACTTTGAAACTCGACGGGACTCTGAAATATTTCGCAGCGATCCAAGTTATTCGCGCTTTTCTCGAAAACCAGCACGACGACCGATGTCGAACCCTTATAGTAAAACGTTGGCAATTGAACGAGGAACAGGGATCAGTAGTTGGATTCGAGGATATGTCGATTTCGTCCTCCGGACCAAGGTGCCGCACGACGGAAACTCTTCGGGACTCTGAAATATTTCCAGCGATACAAGTTATTCGCGCTTTTCTCGAAAACCAGCACGACGACCGATGTCGAACCCTTATAGTAAAACGTTGGCAATTGATCGAGGAACAGGGATCAGTAGTTGGATTCGAGGATATGTCGATTTCGTCCTCCGGACCAAGGTGCCGCACGACTTTGAAACTCGTCGGGACTCTGAAATATTTCCAGCGATACAAGTTATTCGCGCTTTTCTCGAAAACCAGCACGACGACCGATGTCGAACCATTAGAGTAAAACGTTGGCAATTGAACGAGGAACAGGGATCTGTAGTTGGATTCGAGGATATGTCGATTTTTGCCGCGGTCGAACCAAGATGCCGCACGACTTTGAAACTCGACGGGACTCTGAAATATTTCGCAGCGATCCAAGTTATTCGCGCTTTTCTCGAAAACCAGCACGACGACCGATGTCGAACCCTTATAGTAAAACGTTGGCAATTGAACGAGGAACAGGGATCAGTAGTTGGATTCGAGGATATGTCGATTTCGTCCTCCGGACCAAGGTGCCGCACGACTTAGAAACTCGTCGGGACTCTGAAATATTTCCAGCGATACAAGTTATTCGCGCTTTTCTCGAAAACCAGCACGACGACCGATGTCGAACCATTAGAGTAAAACGTTGGCAATTGAACGAGGAACAGGGATCTGTAGTTGGATTCGAGGATATGTCGATTTTTGCCGCGGTCGAACCAAGATGCCGCACGACTTTGAAACTCGACGGGACTCTGAAATATTTCGCAGCGATCCAAGTTATTCGCGCTTTTCTCGAAAACCAGCACGACGACCGATGTCGAACCCTTATAGTAAAACGTTGGCAATTGAACGAGGAACAGGGATCTGCAGTTGGATTCGAGGATATGGCGATTTTTGCCGCGGTCGAACCAAGATGCCGCACGACTTTGAAACTCGACGGGACTCTGAAATATTTCGCAGCGATCCAAGTTATTCGCGCTTTTCTCGAAAACCAGCACGACGACCGATGTCGAACCCTTATAGTAAAACGTTGGCAATTGAACGAGGAACAGGGATCAGTAGTTGGATTCGAGGATATGTCAATTTCGTCCTCCGGACCAAGGTGCCGCACGACTTAGAAACTCGTCGGGACTCTGAAATATTTCCAGCGATACAAGTTATTCGCGCTTTTCTCGAAAACCAGCACGACGACCGATGTCGAACCATTAGAGTAAAACGTTGGCAATTGAACGAGGAACAGGGATCTGTAGTTGGATTCGAGGATATGTCGATTTTTGCCGCGGTCGAACCAAGATGCCGCACGACTTTGAAACTCGACGGGACTCTGAAATATTTCGCAGCGATCCAAGTTATTCGCGCTTTTCTCGAAAACCAGCACGACGACCGATGTCGAACCCTTATAGTAAAACGTTGGCAATTGAACGAGGAACAGGGATCAGTAGTTGGATTCGAGGATATGTCGATTTCGTCCTCCGGACCAAGGTGCCGCACGACTTGGAAACTCTTCGGGACTCTGAAATATTTCCAGCGATACAAGTTATTCGCGCTTTTCTCGAAAACCAGCACGACGACCGATGTCGAACCCTTATAGTAAAACGTTGGCAATTGAACGAGGAACAGGGATCAGTAGTTGGATTCGAGGATATGTCGATTTCGTCCTCCGGACCAAGGTGCCGCACGACTTAGAAACTCGTCGGGACTCTGAAATATTTCCAGCGATACAAGTTATTCGCGCTTTTCTCGAAAACCAGCACGACGACCGATGTCGAACCATTAGAGTAAAACGTTGGCAATTGAACGAGGAACAGGGATCTGTAGTTGGATTCGAGGATATGTCGATTTTTGCCGCGGTCGAACCAAGATGCCGCACGACTTTGAAACTCGACGGGACTCTGAAATATTTCGCAGCGATCCAAGTTATTCGCGCTTTTCTCGAAAACCAGCACGACGACCGATGTCGAACCCTTATAGTAAAACGTTGGCAATTGAACGAGGAACAGGGATCAGTAGTTGGATTCGAGGATATGTCGATTTCGTCCTCCGGACCAAGGTGCCGCACGACGGAAACTCTTCGGGACTCTGAAATATTTCCAGCGATACAAGTTATTCGCGCTTTTCTCGAAAACCAGCACGACGACCGATGTCGAACCCTTATAGTAAAACGTTGGCAATTGATCGAGGAACAGGGATCAGTAGTTGGATTCGAGGATATGTCGATTTCGTCCTCCGGACCAAGGTGCCGCACGACTTTGAAACTCGTCGGGACTCTGAAATATTTCCAGCGATACAAGTTATTCGCGCTTTTCTCGAAAACCAGCACGACGACCGATGTCGAACCATTAGAGTAAAACGTTGGCAATTGAACGAGGAACAGGGATCTGTAGTTGGATTCGAGGATATGTCGATTTTTGCCGCGGTCGAACCAAGATGCCGCACGACTTTGAAACTCGACGGGACTCTGAAATATTTCGCAGCGATCCAAGTTATTCGCGCTTTTCTCGAAAACCAGCACGACGACCGATGTCGAACCCTTATAGTAAAACGTTGGCAATTGAACGAGGAACAGGGATCAGTAGTTGGATTCGAGGATATGTCGATTTCGTCCTCCGGACCAAGGTGCCGCACGACTTCGAAACTCTTCGGGACTCTGAAATATTTCCAGCGATACAAGTTATTCGCGCTTTTCTCGAAAACCAGCACGACGACCGATGTCGAACCATTAGAGTAAAACGTTGGCAATTGAACGAGGAACAGGGATCTGTAGTTGGATTCGAGGATATGTCGATTTTTGCCGCGGTCGAACCAAGATGCCGCACGACTTTGAAACTCGACGGGACTCTGAAATATTTCGCAGCGATCCAAGTTATTCGCGCTTTTCTCGAAAACCAGCACGACGACCGATGTCGAACCCTTATAGTAAAACGTTGGCAATTGAACGAGGAACAGGGATCAGTAGTTGGATTCGAGGATATGTCGATTTCGTCCTCCGGACCAAGGTGCCGCACGACGGAAACTCTTCGGGACTCTGAAATATTTCCAGCGATACAAGTTATTCGCGCTTTTCTCGAAAACCAGCACGACGACCGATGTCGAACCCTTATAGTAAAACGTTGGCAATTGATCGAGGAACAGGGATCAGTAGTTGGATTCGAGGATATGTCGATTTCGTCCTCCGGACCAAGGTGCCGCACGACTTTGAAACTCGTCGGGACTCTGAAATATTTCCAGCGATACAAGTTATTCGCGCTTTTCTCGAAAACCAGCACGACGACCGATGTCGAACCATTAGAGTAAAACGTTGGCAATTGAACGAGGAACAGGGATCTGTAGTTGGATTCGAGGATATGTCGATTTTTGCCGCGGTCGAACCAAGATGCCGCACGACTTTGAAACTCGACGGGACTCTGAAATATTTCGCAGCGATCCAAGTTATTCGCGCTTTTCTCGAAAACCAGCACGACGACCGATGTCGAACCCTTATAGTAAAACGTTGGCAATTGAACGAGGAACAGGGATCAGTAGTTGGATTCGAGGATATGTCGATTTCGTCCTCCGGACCAAGGTGCCGCACGACGGAAACTCTTCGGGACTCTGAAATATTTCCAGCGATACAAGTTATTCGCGCTTTTCTCGAAAACCAGCACGACGACCGATGTCGAACCCTTATAGTAAAACGTTGGCAATTGATCGAGGAACAGGGATCAGTAGTTGGATTCGAGGATATGTCGATTTCGTCCTCCGGACCAAGGTGCCGCACGACTTTGAAACTCGTCGGGACTCTGAAATATTTCCAGCGATACAAGTTATTCGCGCTTTTCTCGAAAACCAGCACGACGACCGATGTCGAACCATTAGAGTAAAACGTTGGCAATTGAACGAGGAACAGGGATCTGTAGTTGGATTCGAGGATATGTCGATTTTTGCCGCGGTCGAACCAAGATGCCGCACGACTTTGAAACTCGACGGGACTCTGAAATATTTCGCAGCGATCCAAGTTATTCGCGCTTTTCTCGAAAACCAGCACGACGACCGATGTCGAACCCTTATAGTAAAACGTTGGCAATTGAACGAGGAACAGGGATCAGTAGTTGGATTCGAGGATATGTCAATTTCGTCCTCCGGACCAAGGTGCCGCACGACTTAGAAACTCGTCGGGACTCTGAAATATTTCCAGCGATACAAGTTATTCGCGCTTTTCTCGAAAACCAGCACGACGACCGATGTCGAACCATTAGAGTAAAACGTTGGCAATTGAACGAGGAACAGGGATCTGTAGTTGGATTCGAGGATATGTCGATTTTTGCCGCGGTCGAACCAAGATGCCGCACGACTTTGAAACTCGACGGGACTCTGAAATATTTCGCAGCGATCCAAGTTATTCGCGCTTTTCTCGAAAACCAGCACGACGACCGATGTCGAACCCTTATAGTAAAACGTTGGCAATTGAACGAGGAACAGGGATCTGCAGTTGGATTCGAGGATATGGCGATTTTTGCCGCGGTCGAACCAAGATGCCGCACGACTTTGAAACTCGACGGGACTCTGAAATATTTCGCAGCGATCCAAGTTATTCGCGCTTTTCTCGAAAACCAGCACGACGACCGATGTCGAACCCTTATAGTAAAACGTTGGCAATTGAACGAGGAACAGGGATCAGTAGTTGGATTCGAGGATATGTCAATTTCGTCCTCCGGACCAAGGTGCCGCACGACTTAGAAACTCGTCGGGACTCTGAAATATTTCCAGCGATACAAGTTATTCGCGCTTTTCTCGAAAACCAGCACGACGACCGATGTCGAACCATTAGAGTAAAACGTTGGCAATTGAACGAGGAACAGGGATCTGTAGTTGGATTCGAGGATATGTCGATTTTTGCCGCGGTCGAACCAAGATGCCGCACGACTTTGAAACTCGACGGGACTCTGAAATATTTCGCAGCGATCCAAGTTATTCGCGCTTTTCTCGAAAACCAGCACGACGACCGATGTCGAACCCTTATAGTAAAACGTTGGCAATTGAACGAGGAACAGGGATCAGTAGTTGGATTCGAGGATATGTCGATTTCGTCCTCCGGACCAAGGTGCCGCACGACTTGGAAACTCTTCGGGACTCTGAAATATTTCCAGCGATACAAGTTATTCGCGCTTTTCTCGAAAACCAGCACGACGACCGATGTCGAACCCTTATAGTAAAACGTTGGCAATTGAACGAGGAACAGGGATCAGTAGTTGGATTCGAGGATATGTCGATTTCGTCCTCCGGACCAAGGTGCCGCACGACTTAGAAACTCGTCGGGACTCTGAAATATTTCCAGCGATACAAGTTATTCGCGCTTTTCTCGAAAACCAGCACGACGACCGATGTCGAACCATTAGAGTAAAACGTTGGCAATTGAACGAGGAACAGGGATCTGTAGTTGGATTCGAGGATATGTCGATTTTTGCCGCGGTCGAACCAAGATGCCGCACGACTTTGAAACTCGACGGGACTCTGAAATATTTCGCAGCGATCCAAGTTATTCGCGCTTTTCTCGAAAACCAGCACGACGACCGATGTCGAACCCTTATAGTAAAACGTTGGCAATTGAACGAGGAACAGGGATCAGTAGTTGGATTCGAGGATATGTCGATTTCGTCCTCCGGACCAAGGTGCCGCACGACTTCGAAACTCTTCGGGACTCTGAAATATTTCCAGCGATACAAGTTATTCGCGCTTTTCTCGAAAACCAGCACGACGACCGATGTCGAACCATTAGAGTAAAACGTTGGCAATTGAACGAGGAACAGGGATCTGTAGTTGGATTCGAGGATATGTCGATTTTTGCCGCGGTCGAACCAAGATGCCGCACGACTTTGAAACTCGACGGGACTCTGAAATATTTCGCAGCGATCCAAGTTATTCGCGCTTTTCTCGAAAACCAGCACGACGACCGATGTCGAACCCTTATAGTAAAACGTTGGCAATTGAACGAGGAACAGGGATCAGTAGTTGGATTCGAGGATATGTCGATTTCGTCCTCCGGACCAAGGTGCCGCACGACGTAGAAACTCGTCGGGACTCTGAAATATTTCCAGCGATACAAGTTATTCGCGCTTTTCTCGAAAACCAGCACGACGACCGATGTCGAACCCTTATAGTAAAACGTTGGCAATTGATCGAGGAACAGGGATCAGTAGTTGGATTCGAGGATATGTCGATTTCGTCCTCCGGACCAAGGTGCCGCACGACTTTGAAACTCGTCGGGACTCTGAAATATTTCCAGCGATACAAGTTATTCGCGCTTTTCTCGAAAACCAGCACGACGACCGATGTCGAACCATTAGAGTAAAACGTTGGCAATTGAACGAGGAACAGGGATCTGTAGTTGGATTCGAGGATATGTCGATTTTTGCCGCGGTCGAACCAAGATGCCGCACGACTTTGAAACTCGACGGGACTCTGAAATATTTCGCAGCGATCCAAGTTATTCGCGCTTTTCTCGAAAACCAGCACGACGACCGATGTCGAACCCTTATAGTAAAACGTTGGCAATTGAACGAGGAACAGGGATCAGTAGTTGGATTCGAGGATATGTCGATTTCGTCCTCCGGACCAAGGTGCCGCACGACGGAAACTCTTCGGGACTCTGAAATATTTCCAGCGATACAAGTTATTCGCGCTTTTCTCGAAAACCAGCACGACGACCGATGTCGAACCCTTATAGTAAAACGTTGGCAATTGATCGAGGAACAGGGATCAGTAGTTGGATTCGAGGATATGTCGATTTCGTCCTCCGGACCAAGGTGCCGCACGACTTTGAAACTCGTCGGGACTCTGAAATATTTCCAGCGATACAAGTTATTCGCGCTTTTCTCGAAAACCAGCACGACGACCGATGTCGAACCATTAGAGTAAAACGTTGGCAATTGAACGAGGAACAGGGATCTGTAGTTGGATTCGAGGATATGTCGATTTTTGCCGCGGTCGAACCAAGATGCCGCACGACTTTGAAACTCGACGGGACTCTGAAATATTTCGCAGCGATCCAAGTTATTCGCGCTTTTCTCGAAAACCAGCACGACGACCGATGTCGAACCCTTATAGTAAAACGTTGGCAATTGAACGAGGAACAGGGATCAGTAGTTGGATTCGAGGATATGTCGATTTCGTCCTCCGGACCAAGGTGCCGCACGACTTAGAAACTCGTCGGGACTCTGAAATATTTCCAGCGATACAAGTTATTCGCGCTTTTCTCGAAAACCAGCACGACGACCGATGTCGAACCATTAGAGTAAAACGTTGGCAATTGAACGAGGAACAGGGATCTGTAGTTGGATTCGAGGATATGTCGATTTTTGCCGCGGTCGAACCAAGATGCCGCACGACTTTGAAACTCGACGGGACTCTGAAATATTTCGCAGCGATCCAAGTTATTCGCGCTTTTCTCGAAAACCAGCACGACGACCGATGTCGAACCCTTATAGTAAAACGTTGGCAATTGAACGAGGAACAGGGATCTGCAGTTGGATTCGAGGATATGGCGATTTTTGCCGCGGTCGAACCAAGATGCCGCACGACTTTGAAACTCGACGGGACTCTGAAATATTTCGCAGCGATCCAAGTTATTCGCGCTTTTCTCGAAAACCAGCACGACGACCGATGTCGAACCCTTATAGTAAAACGTTGGCAATTGAACGAGGAACAGGGATCAGTAGTTGGATTCGAGGATATGTCAATTTCGTCCTCCGGACCAAGGTGCCGCACGACTTAGAAACTCGTCGGGACTCTGAAATATTTCCAGCGATACAAGTTATTCGCGCTTTTCTCGAAAACCAGCACGACGACCGATGTCGAACCATTAGAGTAAAACGTTGGCAATTGAACGAGGAACAGGGATCTGTAGTTGGATTCGAGGATATGTCGATTTTTGCCGCGGTCGAACCAAGATGCCGCACGACTTTGAAACTCGACGGGACTCTGAAATATTTCGCAGCGATCCAAGTTATTCGCGCTTTTCTCGAAAACCAGCACGACGACCGATGTCGAACCCTTATAGTAAAACGTTGGCAATTGAACGAGGAACAGGGATCAGTAGTTGGATTCGAGGATATGTCGATTTCGTCCTCCGGACCAAGGTGCCGCACGACTTGGAAACTCTTCGGGACTCTGAAATATTTCCAGCGATACAAGTTATTCGCGCTTTTCTCGAAAACCAGCACGACGACCGATGTCGAACCCTTATAGTAAAACGTTGGCAATTGAACGAGGAACAGGGATCAGTAGTTGGATTCGAGGATATGTCGATTTCGTCCTCCGGACCAAGGTGCCGCACGACTTAGAAACTCGTCGGGACTCTGAAATATTTCCAGCGATACAAGTTATTCGCGCTTTTCTCGAAAACCAGCACGACGACCGATGTCGAACCATTAGAGTAAAACGTTGGCAATTGAACGAGGAACAGGGATCTGTAGTTGGATTCGAGGATATGTCGATTTTTGCCGCGGTCGAACCAAGATGCCGCACGACTTTGAAACTCGACGGGACTCTGAAATATTTCGCAGCGATCCAAGTTATTCGCGCTTTTCTCGAAAACCAGCACGACGACCGATGTCGAACCCTTATAGTAAAACGTTGGCAATTGAACGAGGAACAGGGATCTGCAGTTGGATTCGAGGATATGGCGATTTTTGCCGCGGTCGAACCAAGATGCCGCACGACTTTGAAACTCGACGGGACTCTGAAATATTTCGCAGCGATCCAAGTTATTCGCGCTTTTCTCGAAAACCAGCACGACGACCGATGTCGAACCGTTATAGTAAAACGTTGGCAATTGAACGAGGAACAGGGATCAGTAGTTGGATTCGAGGATATGTCAATTTCGTCCTCCGGACCAAGGTGCCGCACGACTTAGAAACTCGTCGGGACTCTGAAATATTTCCAGCGATACAAGTTATTCGCGCTTTTCTCGAAAACCAGCACGACGACCGATGTCGAACCATTAGAGTAAAACGTTGGCAATTGAACGAGGAACAGGGATCTGTAGTTGGATTCGAGGATATGTCGATTTTTGCCGCGGTCGAACCAAGATGCCGCACGACTTTGAAACTCGACGGGACTCTGAAATATTTCGCAGCGATCCAAGTTATTCGCGCTTTTCTCGAAAACCAGCACGACGACCGATGTCGAACCCTTATAGTAAAACGTTGGCAATTGATCGAGGAACAGGGATCAGTAGTTGGATTCGAGGATATGTCGATTTCGTCCTCCGGACCAAGGTGCCGCACGACTTTGAAACTCGTCGGGACTCTGAAATATTTCCAGCGATACAAGTTATTCGCGCTTTTCTCGAAAACCAGCACGACGACCGATGTCGAACCATTAGAGTAAAACGTTGGCAATTGAACGAGGAACAGGGATCTGTAGTTGGATTCGAGGATATGTCGATTTTTGCCGCGGTCGAACCAAGATGCCGCACGACTTTGAAACTCGACGGGACTCTGAAATATTTCGCAGCGATCCAAGTTATTCGCGCTTTTCTCGAAAACCAGCACGACGACCGATGTCGAACCCTTATAGTAAAACGTTGGCAATTGAACGAGGAACAGGGATCAGTAGTTGGATTCGAGGATATGTCAATTTCGTCCTCCGGACCAAGGTGCCGCACGACTTAGAAACTCTTCGGGACTCTGAAATATTTCCAGCGATACAAGTTATTCGCGCTTTTCTCGAAAACCAGCACGACGACCGATGTCGAACCCTTATAGTAAAACGTTGGCAATTGAACGAGGAACAGGGATCAGTAGTTGGATTCGAGGATATGTCGATTTCGTCCTCCGGACCAAGGTGCCGCACGACTTAGAAACTCTTCGGGACTCTGAAATATTTCCAGCGATACAAGTTATTCGCGCTTTTCTCGAAAACCAGCACGACGACCGATGTCGAACCATTAGAGTAAAACGTTGGCAATTGAACGAGGAACAGGGATCTGCAGTTGGATTCGAGGATATGGCGATTTTTGCCGCGGTCGAACCAAGATGCCGCACGACTTTGAAACTCGACGGGACTCTGAAATATTTCGCAGCGATCCAAGTTATTCGCGCTTTTCTCGAAAACCAGCACGACGACCGATGTCGAACCCTTATAGTAAAACGTTGGCAATTGAACGAGGAACAGGGATCAGTAGTTGGATTCGAGGATATGTCAATTTCGTCCTCCGGACCAAGGTGCCGCACGACTTAGAAACTCGTCGGGACTCTGAAATATTTCCAGCGATACAAGTTATTCGCGCTTTTCTCGAAAACCAGCACGACGACCGATGTCGAACCATTAGAGTAAAACGTTGGCAATTGAACGAGGAACAGGGATCTGTAGTTGGATTCGAGGATATGTCGATTTTTGCCGCGGTCGAACCAAGATGCCGCACGACTTTGAAACTCGACGGGACTCTGAAATATTTCGCAGCGATCCAAGTTATTCGCGCTTTTCTCGAAAACCAGCACGACGACCGATGTCGAACCCTTATAGTAAAACGTTGGCAATTGAACGAGGAACAGGGATCAGTAGTTGGATTCGAGGATATGTCAATTTCGTCCTCCGGACCAAGGTGCCGCACGACTTAGAAACTCTTCGGGACTCTGAAATATTTCCAGCGATACAAGTTATTCGCGCTTTTCTCGAAAACCAGCACGACGACCGATGTCGAACCCTTATAGTAAAACGTTGGCAATTGAACGAGGAACAGGGATCAGTAGTTGGATTCGAGGATATGTCGATTTCGTCCTCCGGACCAAGGTGCCGCACGACTTAGAAACTCTTCGGGACTCTGAAATATTTCCAGCGATACAAGTTATTCGCGCTTTTCTCGAAAACCAGCACGACGACCGATGTCGAACCATTAGAGTAAAACGTTGGCAATTGAACGAGGAACAGGGATCTGCAGTTGGATTCGAGGATATGGCGATTTTTGCCGCGGTCGAACCAAGATGCCGCACGACTTTGAAACTCGACGGGACTCTGAAATATTTCGCAGCGATCCAAGTTATTCGCGCTTTTCTCGAAAACCAGCACGACGACCGATGTCGAACCCTTATAGTAAAACGTTGGCAATTGAACGAGGAACAGGGATCAGTAGTTGGATTCGAGGATATGTCAATTTCGTCCTCCGGACCAAGGTGCCGCACGACTTAGAAACTCGTCGGGACTCTGAAATATTTCCAGCGATACAAGTTATTCGCGCTTTTCTCGAAAACCAGCACGACGACCGATGTCGAACCATTAGAGTAAAACGTTGGCAATTGAACGAGGAACAGGGATCTGTAGTTGGATTCGAGGATATGTCGATTTTTGCCGCGGTCGAACCAAGATGCCGCACGACTTTGAAACTCGACGGGACTCTGAAATATTTCGCAGCGATCCAAGTTATTCGCGCTTTTCTCGAAAACCAGCACGACGACCGATGTCGAACCCTTATAGTAAAACGTTGGCAATTGAACGAGGAACAGGGATCAGTAGTTGGATTCGAGGATATGTCGATTTCGTCCTCCGGACCAAGGTGCCGCACGACTTCGAAACTCTTCGGGACTCTGAAATATTTCCAGCGATACAAGTTATTCGCGCTTTTCTCGAAAACCAGCACGACGACCGATGTCGAACCATTAGAGTAAAACGTTGGCAATTGAACGAGGAACAGGGATCTGTAGTTGGATTCGAGGATATGTCGATTTTTGCCGCGGTCGAACCAAGATGCCGCACGACTTTGAAACTCGACGGGACTCTGAAATATTTCGCAGCGATCCAAGTTATTCGCGCTTTTCTCGAAAACCAGCACGACGACCGATGTCGAACCCTTATAGTAAAACGTTGGCAATTGAACGAGGAACAGGGATCAGTAGTTGGATTCGAGGATATGTCGATTTCGTCCTCCGGACCAAGGTGCCGCACGACGGAAACTCTTCGGGACTCTGAAATATTTCCAGCGATACAAGTTATTTGCGCTTTTCTCGAAAACCAGCACGACGACCGATGTCGAACCCTTATAGTAAAACGTTGGCAATTGATCGAGGAACAGGGATCAGTAGTTGGATTCGAGGATATGTCGATTTCGTCCTCCGGACCAAGGTGCCGCACGACTTTGAAACTCGTCGGGACTCTGAAATATTTCCAGCGATACAAGTTATTCGCGCTTTTCTCGAAAACCAGCACGACGACCGATGTCGAACCATTAGAGTAAAACATTGGCAATTGAACGAGGAACAGGGATCTGTAGTTGGATTCGAGGATATGTCGATTTTTGCCGCGGTCGAACCAAGATGCCGCACGACTTTGAAACTCGACGGGACTCTGAAATATTTCGCAGCGATCCAAGTTATTCGCGCTTTTCTCGAAAACCAGCACGACGACCGATGTCGAACCCTTATAGTAAAACGTTGGCAATTGAACGAGGAACAGGGATCAGTAGTTGGATTCGAGGATATGTCGATTTCGTCCTCCGGACCAAGGTGCCGCACGACGGAAACTCTTCGGGACTCTGAAATATTTCCAGCGATACAAGTTATTCGCGCTTTTCTCGAAAACCAGCACGACGACCGATGTCGAACCCTTATAGTAAAACGTTGGCAATTGATCGAGGAACAGGGATCAGTAGTTGGATTCGAGGATATGTCGATTTCGTCCTCCGGACCAAGGTGCCGCACGACTTTGAAACTCGTCGGGACTCTGAAATATTTCCAGCGATACAAGTTATTCGCGCTTTTCTCGAAAACCAGCACGACGACGGATGTCGAACCATTAGAGTAAAACGTTGGCAATTGAACGAGGAACAGGGATCTGTAGTTGGATTCGAGGATATGTCGATTTTTGCCGCGGTCGAACCAAGATGCCGCACGACTTTGAAACTCGACGGGACTCTGAAATATTTCGCAGCGATCCAAGTTATTCGCGCTTTTCTCGAAAACCAGCACGACGACCGATGTCGAACCCTTATAGTAAAACGTTGGCAATTGAACGAGGAACAGGGATCAGTAGTTGGATTCGAGGATATGTCAATTTCGTCCTCCGGACCAAGGTGCCGCACGACTTAGAAACTCGTCGGGACTCTGAAATATTTCCAGCGATACAAGTTATTCGCGCTTTTCTCGAAAACCAGCACGACGACCGATGTCGAACCATTAGAGTAAAACGTTGGCAATTGAACGAGGAACAGGGATCTGTAGTTGGATTCGAGGATATGTCGATTTTTGCCGCGGTCGAACCAAGATGCCGCACGACTTTGAAACTCGACGGGACTCTGAAATATTTCGCAGCGATCCAAGTTATTCGCGCTTTTCTCGAAAACCAGCACGACGACCGATGTCGAACCCTTATAGTAAAACGTTGGCAATTGAACGAGGAACAGGGATCAGTAGTTGGATTCGAGGATATGTCGATTTCGTCCTCCGGACCAAGGTGCCGCACGACTTGGAAACTCTTCGGGACTCTGAAATATTTCCAGCGATACAAGTTATTCGCGCTTTTCTCGAAAACCAGCACGACGACCGATGTCGAACCCTTATAGTAAAACGTTGGCAATTGATCGAGGAACAGGGATCAGTAGTTGGATTCGAGGATATGTCGATTTCGTCCTCCGGACCAAGGTGCCGCACGACTTTGAAACTCGTCGGGACTCTGAAATATTTCCAGCGATACAAGTTATTCGCGCTTTTCTCGAAAACCAGCACGACGACCGATGTCGAACCATTAGAGTAAAACGTTGGCAATTGAACGAGGAACAGGGATCTGTAGTTGGATTCGAGGATATGTCGATTTTTGCCGCGGTCGAACCAAGATGCCGCACGACTTTGAAACTCGACGGGACTCTGAAATATTTCGCAGCGATCCAAGTTATTCGCGCTTTTCTCGAAAACCAGCACGACGACCGATGTCGAACCCTTATAGTAAAACGTTGGCAATTGAACGAGGAACAGGGATCAGTAGTTGGATTCGAGGATATGTCAATTTCGTCCTCCGGACCAAGGTGCCGCACGACTTAGAAACTCGTCGGGACTCTGAAATATTTCCAGCGATACAAGTTATTCGCGCTTTTCTCGAAAACCAGCACGACGACCGATGTCGAACCATTAGAGTAAAACGTTGGCAATTGAACGAGGAACAGGGATCTGTAGTTGGATTCGAGGATATGTCGATTTTTGCCGCGGTCGAACCAAGATGCCGCACGACTTTGAAACTCGACGGGACTCTGAAATATTTCGCAGCGATCCAAGTTATTCGCGCTTTTCTCGAAAACCAGCACGACGACCGATGTCGAACCCTTATAGTAAAACGTTGGCAATTGAACGAGGAACAGGGATCAGTAGTTGGATTCGAGGATATGTCAATTTCGTCCTCCGGACCAAGGTGCCGCACGACTTAGAAACTCTTCGGGACTCTGAAATATTTCCAGCGATACAAGTTATTCGCGCTTTTCTCGAAAACCAGCACGACGACCGATGTCGAACCCTTATAGTAAAACGTTGGCAATTGATCGAGGAACAGGGATCAGTAGTTGGATTCGAGGATATGTCGATTTCGTCCTCCGGACCAAGGTGCCGCACGACTTTGAAACTCGTCGGGACTCTGAAATATTTCCAGCGATACAAGTTATTCGCGCTTTTCTCGAAAACCAGCACGACGACCGATGTCGAACCATTAGAGTAAAACATTGGCAATTGAACGAGGAACAGGGATCTGTAGTTGGATTCGAGGATATGTCGATTTTTGCCGCGGTCGAACCAAGATGCCGCACGACTTTGAAACTCGACGGGACTCTGAAATATTTCGCAGCGATCCAAGTTATTCGCGCTTTTCTCGAAAACCAGCACGACGACCGATGTCGAACCCTTATAGTAAAACGTTGGCAATTGAACGAGGAACAGGGATCAGTAGTTGGATTCGAGGATATGTCGATTTCGTCCTCCGGACCAAGGTGCCGCACGACTTGGAACTCTTCGGGACTCTGAAATATTTCCAGCGATACAAGTTATTCGCGCTTTTCTCGAAAACCAGCACGACGACCGATGTCGAACCCTTATAGTAAAACGTTGGCAATTGATCGAGGAACAGGGATCAGTAGTTGGATTCGAGGATATGTCGATTTCGTCCTCCGGACCAAGGTGCCGCACGACTTTGAAACTCGTCGGGACTCTGAAATATTTCCAGCGATACAAGTTATTCGCGCTTTTCTCGAAAACCAGCACGACGACGGATGTCGAACCATTAGAGTAAAACGTTGGCAATTGAACGAGGAACAGGGATCTGTAGTTGGATTCGAGGATATGTCGATTTTTGCCGCGGTCGAACCAAGATGCCGCACGACTTTGAAACTCGACGGGACTCTGAAATATTTCGCAGCGATCCAAGTTATTCGCGCTTTTCTCGAAAACCAGCACGACGACCGATGTCGAACCCTTATAGTAAAACGTTGGCAATTGAACGAGGAACAGGGATCAGTAGTTGGATTCGAGGATATGTCAATTTCGTCCTCCGGACCAAGGTGCCGCACGACTTAGAAACTCGTCGGGACTCTGAAATATTTCCAGCGATACAAGTTATTCGCGCTTTTCTCGAAAACCAGCACGACGACCGATGTCGAACCATTAGAGTAAAACGTTGGCAATTGAACGAGGAACAGGGATCTGTAGTTGGATTCGAGGATATGTCGATTTTTGCCGCGGTCGAACCAAGATGCCGCACGACTTTGAAACTCGACGGGACTCTGAAATATTTCGCAGCGATCCAAGTTATTCGCGCTTTTCTCGAAAACCAGCACGACGACCGATGTCGAACCCTTATAGTAAAACGTTGGCAATTGAACGAGGAACAGGGATCAGTAGTTGGATTCGAGGATATGTCGATTTCGTCCTCCGGACCAAGGTGCCGCACGACTTGGAAACTCTTCGGGACTCTGAAATATTTCCAGCGATACAAGTTATTCGCGCTTTTCTCGAAAACCAGCACGACGACCGATGTCGAACCCTTATAGTAAAACGTTGGCAATTGATCGAGGAACAGGGATCAGTAGTTGGATTCGAGGATATGTCGATTTCGTCCTCCGGACCAAGGTGCCGCACGACTTTGAAACTCGTCGGGACTCTGAAATATTTCCAGCGATACAAGTTATTCGCGCTTTTCTCGAAAACCAGCACGACGACCGATGTCGAACCATTAGAGTAAAACGTTGGCAATTGAACGAGGAACAGGGATCTGTAGTTGGATTCGAGGATATGTCGATTTTTGCCGCGGTCGAACCAAGATGCCGCACGACTTTGAAACTCGACGGGACTCTGAAATATTTCGCAGCGATCCAAGTTATTCGCGCTTTTCTCGAAAACCAGCACGACGACCGATGTCGAACCCTTATAGTAAAACGTTGGCAATTGAACGAGGAACAGGGATCAGTAGTTGGATTCGAGGATATGTCAATTTCGTCCTCCGGACCAAGGTGCCGCACGACTTAGAAACTCGTCGGGACTCTGAAATATTTCCAGCGATACAAGTTATTCGCGCTTTTCTCGAAAACCAGCACGACGACCGATGTCGAACCATTAGAGTAAAACGTTGGCAATTGAACGAGGAACAGGGATCTGTAGTTGGATTCGAGGATATGTCGATTTTTGCCGCGGTCGAACCAAGATGCCGCACGACTTTGAAACTCGACGGGACTCTGAAATATTTCGCAGCGATCCAAGTTATTCGCGCTTTTCTCGAAAACCAGCACGACGACCGATGTCGAACCCTTATAGTAAAACGTTGGCAATTGAACGAGGAACAGGGATCAGTAGTTGGATTCGAGGATATGTCAATTTCGTCCTCCGGACCAAGGTGCCGCACGACTTAGAAACTCTTCGGGACTCTGAAATATTTCCAGCGATACAAGTTATTCGCGCTTTTCTCGAAAACCAGCACGACGACCGATGTCGAACCCTTATAGTAAAACGTTGGCAATTGAACGAGGAACAGGGATCAGTAGTTGGATTCGAGGATATGTCGATTTCGTCCTCCGGACCAAGGTGCCGCACGACTTAGAAACTCTTCGGGACTCTGAAATATTTCCAGCGATACAAGTTATTCGCGCTTTTCTCGAAAACCAGCACGACGACCGATGTCGAACCATTAGAGTAAAACGTTGGCAATTGAACGAGGAACAGGGATCTGCAGTTGGATTCGAGGATATGGCGATTTTTGCCGCGGTCGAACCAAGATGCCGCACGACTTTGAAACTCGACGGGACTCTGAAATATTTCGCAGCGATCCAAGTTATTCGCGCTTTTCTCGAAAACCAGCACGACGACCGATGTCGAACCCTTATAGTAAAACGTTGGCAATTGAACGAGGAACAGGGATCAGTAGTTGGATTCGAGGATATGTCAATTTCGTCCTCCGGACCAAGGTGCCGCACGACTTAGAAACTCGTCGGGACTCTGAAATATTTCCAGCGATACAAGTTATTCGCGCTTTTCTCGAAAACCAGCACGACGACCGATGTCGAACCATTAGAGTAAAACGTTGGCAATTGAACGAGGAACAGGGATCTGTAGTTGGATTCGAGGATATGTCGATTTTTGCCGCGGTCGAACCAAGATGCCGCACGACTTTGAAACTCGACGGGACTCTGAAATATTTCGCAGCGATCCAAGTTATTCGCGCTTTTCTCGAAAACCAGCACGACGACCGATGTCGAACCCTTATAGTAAAACGTTGGCAATTGAACGAGGAACAGGGATCAGTAGTTGGATTCGAGGATATGTCAATTTCGTCCTCCGGACCAAGGTGCCGCACGACTTAGAAACTCGTCGGGACTCTGAAATATTTCCAGCGATACAAGTTATTCGCGCTTTTCTCGAAAACCAGCACGACGACCGATGTCGAACCATTAGAGTAAAACGTTGGCAATTGAACGAGGAACAGGGATCTGTAGTTGGATTCGAGGATATGTCGATTTTTGCCGCGGTCGAACCAAGATGCCGCACGACTTTGAAACTCGACGGGACTCTGAAATATTTCGCAGCGATCCAAGTTATTCGCGCTTTTCTCGAAAACCAGCACGACGACCGATGTCGAACCCTTATAGTAAAACGTTGGCAATTGAACGAGGAACAGGGATCAGTAGTTGGATTCGAGGATATGTCGATTTCGTCCTCCGGACCAAGGTGCCGCACGACTTGGAAACTCTTCGGGACTCTGAAATATTTCCAGCGATACAAGTTATTCGCGCTTTTCTCGAAAACCAGCACGACGACCGATGTCGAACCCTTATAGTAAAACGTTGGCAATTGAACGAGGAACAGGGATCAGTAGTTGGATTCGAGGATATGTCGATTTCGTCCTCCGGACCAAGGTGCCGCACGACTTAGAAACTCGTCGGGACTCTGAAATATTTCCAGCGATACAAGTTATTCGCGCTTTTCTCGAAAACCAGCACGACGACCGATGTCGAACCATTAGAGTAAAACGTTGGCAATTGAACGAGGAACAGGGATCTGTAGTTGGATTCGAGGATATGTCGATTTTTGCCGCGGTCGAACCAAGATGCCGCACGACTTTGAAACTCGACGGGACTCTGAAATATTTCGCAGCGATCCAAGTTATTCGCGCTTTTCTCGAAAACCAGCACGACGACCGATGTCGAACCCTTATAGTAAAACGTTGGCAATTGAACGAGGAACAGGGATCAGTAGTTGGATTCGAGGATATGTCGATTTCGTCCTCCGGACCAAGGTGCCGCACGACTTCGAAACTCTTCGGGACTCTGAAATATTTCCAGCGATACAAGTTATTCGCGCTTTTCTCGAAAACCAGCACGACGACCGATGTCGAACCATTAGAGTAAAACGTTGGCAATTGAACGAGGAACAGGGATCTGTAGTTGGATTCGAGGATATGTCGATTTTTGCCGCGGTCGAACCAAGATGCCGCACGACTTTGAAACTCGACGGGACTCTGAAATATTTCGCAGCGATCCAAGTTATTCGCGCTTTTCTCGAAAACCAGCACGACGACCGATGTCGAACCCTTATAGTAAAACGTTGGCAATTGAACGAGGAACAGGGATCAGTAGTTGGATTCGAGGATATGTCGATTTCGTCCTCCGGACCAAGGTGCCGCACGACGGAAACTCTTCGGGACTCTGAAATATTTCCAGCGATACAAGTTATTCGCGCTTTTCTCGAAAACCAGCACGACGACCGATGTCGAACCCTTATAGTAAAACGTTGGCAATTGATCGAGGAACAGGGATCAGTAGTTGGATTCGAGGATATGTCGATTTCGTCCTCCGGACCAAGGTGCCGCACGACTTTGAAACTCGTCGGGACTCTGAAATATTTCCAGCGATACAAGTTATTCGCGCTTTTCTCGAAAACCATCACGACGACCGATGTCGAACCATTAGAGTAAAACGTTGGCAATTGAACGAGGAACAGGGATCTGTAGTTGGATTCGAGGATATGTCGATTTTTGCCGCGGTCGAACCAAGATGCCGCACGACTTTGAAACTCGACGGGACTCTGAAATATTTCGCAGCGATCCAAGTTATTCGCGCTTTTCTCGAAAACCAGCACGACGACCGATGTCGAACCCTTATAGTAAAACGTTGGCAATTGAACGAGGAACAGGGATCAGTAGTTGGATTCGAGGATATGTCAATTTCGTCCTCCGGACCAAGGTGCCGCACGACTTAGAAACTCGTCGGGACTCTGAAATATTTCCAGCGATACAAGTTATTCGCGCTTTTCTCGAAAACCAGCACGACGACCGATGTCGAACCATTAGAGTAAAACGTTGGCAATTGAACGAGGAACAGGGATCTGTAGTTGGATTCGAGGATATGTCGATTTTTGCCGCGGTCGAACCAAGATGCCGCACGACTTTGAAACTCGACGGGACTCTGAAATATTTCGCAGCGATCCAAGTTATTCGCGCTTTTCTCGAAAACCAGCACGACGACCGATGTCGAACCCTTATAGTAAAACGTTGGCAATTGAACGAGGAACAGGGATCAGTAGTTGGATTCGAGGATATGTCAATTTCGTCCTCCGGACCAAGGTGCCGCACGACTTAGAAACTCGTCGGGACTCTGAAATATTTCCAGCGATACAAGTTATTCGCGCTTTTCTCGAAAACCAGCACGACGACCGATGTCGAACCATTAGAGTAAAACGTTGGCAATTGAACGAGGAACAGGGATCTGTAGTTGGATTCGAGGATATGTCGATTTTTGCCGCGGTCGAACCAAGATGCCGCACGACTTTGAAACTCGACGGGACTCTGAAATATTTCGCAGCGATCCAAGTTATTCGCGCTTTTCTCGAAAACCAGCACGACGACCGATGTCGAACCCTTATAGTAAAACGTTGGCAATTGAACGAGGAACAGGGATCAGTAGTTGGATTCGAGGATATGTCAATTTCGTCCTCCGGACCAAGGTGCCGCACGACTTAGAAACTCTTCGGGACTCTGAAATATTTCCAGCGATACAAGTTATTCGCGCTTTTCTCGAAAACCAGCACGACGACCGATGTCGAACCCTTATAGTAAAACGTTGGCAATTGAACGAGGAACAGGGATCAGTAGTTGGATTCGAGGATATGTCGATTTCGTCCTCCGGACCAAGGTGCCGCACGACTTAGAAACTCTTCGGGACTCTGAAATATTTCCAGCGATACAAGTTATTCGCGCTTTTCTCGAAAACCAGCACGACGACCGATGTCGAACCATTAGAGTAAAACGTTGGCAATTGAACGAGGAACAGGGATCTGCAGTTGGATTCGAGGATATGGCGATTTTTGCCGCGGTCGAACCAAGATGCCGCACGACTTTGAAACTCGACGGGACTCTGAAATATTTCGCAGCGATCCAAGTTATTCGCGCTTTTCTCGAAAACCAGCACGACGACCGATGTCGAACCCTTATAGTAAAACGTTGGCAATTGAACGAGGAACAGGGATCAGTAGTTGGATTCGAGGATATGTCAATTTCGTCCTCCGGACCAAGGTGCCGCACGACTTAGAAACTCGTCGGGACTCTGAAATATTTCCAGCGATACAAGTTATTCGCGCTTTTCTCGAAAACCAGCACGACGACCGATGTCGAACCATTAGAGTAAAACGTTGGCAATTGAACGAGGAACAGGGATCTGTAGTTGGATTCGAGGATATGTCGATTTTTGCCGCGGTCGAACCAAGATGCCGCACGACTTTGAAACTCGACGGGACTCTGAAATATTTCGCAGCGATCCAAGTTATTCGCGCTTTTCTCGAAAACCAGCACGACGACCGATGTCGAACCCTTATAGTAAAACGTTGGCAATTCAACGAGGAACAGGGATCAGTAGTTGGATTCGAGGATATGTCAATTTCGTCCTCCGGACCAAGGTGCCGCACGACTTAGAAACTCGTCGGGACTCTGAAATATTTCCAGCGATACAAGTTATTCGCGCTTTTCTCGAAAACCAGCACGACGACCGATGTCGAACCATTAGAGTAAAACGTTGGCAATTGAACGAGGAACAGGGATCTGTAGTTGGATTCGAGGATATGTCGATTTTTGCCGCGGTCGAACCAAGATGCCGCACGACTTTGAAACTCGACGGGACTCTGAAATATTTCGCAGCGATCCAAGTTATTCGCGCTTTTCTCGAAAACCAGCACGACGACCGATGTCGAACCCTTATAGTAAAACGTTGGCAATTGAACGAGGAACAGGGATCAGTAGTTGGATTCGAGGATATGTCGATTTCGTCCTCCGGACCAAGGTGCCGCACGACTTGGAAACTCTTCGGGACTCTGAAATATTTCCAGCGATACAAGTTATTCGCGCTTTTCTCGAAAACCAGCACGACGACCGATGTCGAACCCTTATAGTAAAACGTTGGCAATTGAACGAGGAACAGGGATCAGTAGTTGGATTCGAGGATATGTCGATTTCGTCCTCCGGACCAAGGTGCCGCACGACTTAGAAACTCGTCGGGACTCTGAAATATTTCCAGCGATACAAGTTATTCGCGCTTTTCTCGAAAACCAGCACGACGACCGATGTCGAACCATTAGAGTAAAACGTTGGCAATTGAACGAGGAACAGGGATCTGTAGTTGGATTCGAGGATATGTCGATTTTTGCCGCGGTCGAACCAAGATGCCGCACGACTTTGAAACTCGACGGGACTCTGAAATATTTCGCAGCGATCCAAGTTATTCGCGCTTTTCTCGAAAACCAGCACGACGACCGATGTCGAACCCTTATAGTAAAACGTTGGCAATTGAACGAGGAACAGGGATCAGTAGTTGGATTCGAGGATATGTCAATTTCGTCCTCCGGACCAAGGTGCCGCACGACTTAGAAACTCGTCGGGACTCTGAAATATTTCCAGCGATACAAGTTATTCGCGCTTTTCTCGAAAACCAGCACGACGACCGATGTCGAACCCTTATAGTAAAACGTTGGCAATTGAACGAGGAACAGGGATCAGTAGTTGGATTCGAGGATATGTCAATTTCGTCCTCCGGACCAAGGTGCCGCACGACTTAGAAACTCGTCGGGACTCTGAAATATTTCCAGCGATACAAGTTATTCGCGCTTTTCTCGAAAACCAGCACGACGACCGATGTCGAACCCTTATAGTAAAACGTTGGCAATTGAACGAGGAACAGGGATCAGTAGTTGGATTCGAGGATATGTCAATTTCGTCCTCCGGACCAAGGTGCCGCACGACTTAGAAACTCGTCGGGACTCTGAAATATTTCCAGCGATACAAGTTATTCGCGCTTTTCTCGAAAACCAGCACGACGACCGATGTCGAACCCTTATAGTAAAACGTTGGCAATTGAACGAGGAACAGGGATCAGTAGTTGGATTCGAGGATATGTCGATTTCGTCCTCCGGACCAAGGTGCCGCACGA
>CAJUZA010000029.1:52500-60000 GCA_910592295.1 Andrena haemorrhoa
TCTAACCCCTCTGCGCACATGGAAGGGCTCCGAGCGAACACCCTCAACCTCAAACATCGTGGTGCTATTCGCGTATAACCGGGCGGTATAGTTGGAGAATTCCTCCGGCAGACCGGTTCGTCCCAGGACAGCGGAGATGGCCTGATGGCTCACTGAATCGAAGGCCTTGGCCACATCTAATGAGACCACATGAATCTCCTTCAGATGCGTCCGTGCATCCTCGAGCAGTGTGGCCATCATCGAGATGTTCTCCGCGCACCCATCGTCCAAGCATCGCTGCCTAACATCCACAAGGCCGGCTTCGCGTAAACGTTTAGCCAGGATCTTGTGGAGATGGCGGACGGTCACTGATGCGATGCTGATGGGGCGGAAGTCACTCGGCTCTCCAGCTCCATCCCTCTTGGGAACGAACACGGTCCGGCTTGTAAGCATCTCCGGAGGAAAACCACCCGACGCGAGCACGATGTTGAAGAAGAGGGCTTTGATGCTCGCCGGAACTGCCTTCCATTGTCTGGTCGTGATACCATCGATACCGGGAGCCGAAGAAATGGCCATTGTGACTTCCATGACTTCGTCACAAGTCACCGGATGCCACATGTACTCCAAGGAGGGCGAAGGTGGAGTGCGCCTTATTTCCGCGACGGGGAAGGACTCCTGAGACACAAATGGACCCCAGTGCGCTGCCATGGTCGCGACATCTGGTGTCCGTGCCTCCGGTCGCCCGTCGAGGATCTCCTTGGCAGCTCTAGACATGTGTGTCTTCATGAGCTGTTGCACACGGGCATACTCTCGGCGACGTAGCCTCTTCTTCGGCACCTTGATGGTCGCATGCGGTTCCAGCAACGGACGCGGTCGTCTCGGGGGAGGAACCGGGAACACTTCCCGGACCCAGGCACAAAGTTGGGTGGTCACATCGCTCCCACGGATAAAGTTATCAGCTATCCGCACGAGAGTGAGTGAGCCAAACCCCCGGATGCACCTGGCCACAGGAATTAACTCCTGCATGGCCAGGGTGAATCCGTTGCACCTGGTATCACTCCCCCACGTCG
Source organism: Andrena haemorrhoa (assembly GCA_910592295.1). NCBI lineage: Eukaryota > Metazoa > Arthropoda > Insecta > Hymenoptera > Andrenidae > Andrena > Andrena haemorrhoa. Next base: position 53,550 of record CAJUZA010000029.1, read on the forward strand.
AACGAGGTGATGGCGGGCGTGCCGGACTCGTGGATGGTGTGAGTACGGACGCGCCATCGCTCCGCGGTGGGTTATCACCGAGTTCATCAGTGGCGGAGCGAAGAGAGGGGTCGCTGTTATTCTGGCCGTCGTCCGCTCCCTCTGAAGTTTGAAGGTCGTGGAGGGCATGAACTACAAGGTCCTTGTATTCCGCCTTACGCCTCGCACCCTTAATAGCTTCAAGGGTGCGCTTCATGGGGAGTGCATTCATAAGGTGTTGGTTAATGAACTGCACATTTTGGACGACAGCCAGCGCCTCCTCTCTCGCCATCAGGCGCAGTTCTTCGGCGCACCAGCGTTTCTTAGCTCGTTCGACGTTGACTTCCGCGTTCGCTTGGTCCGGATGCGCGTGACGTCGGTGAACCCCCAAACCGATAGCGGTTGGGAAGGAGCGATCGCAGTAGGGACATGGTAATCCCAAGCGTGGACTACGCACACCAGAAGGTCCGGGGTCTGTACCACTGATGGTCGGTGGTGACATTGGGGTCGGTGGGACGGTTGAGGGGCGGCGGTAAGGGCAGAATCGCTGCGGCGGTGGAGGACGAGCGGCTGGCACGTCGTTCATGGCCTGGTCTGTAGGTCCGGCGAGCCGAGGCCCTCGCCGGAGATTATATCTATTCTCTTTAATCTTTGGGCCTACAGATAATAACCCGACGCGCAGGGCTGGCAACCCTACGCACCGGGGGAGCCCATTATGGGCTCCAGCCTCCCCCTTAAGAGAGTCATAGTTACTCCCGCCGTTTACCCGCGCTTTTTTGAATTTCTTCACGTTGACATTCAGAGCACTGGGCAGAAATCACATTGCGTCAACACCCTCGGGGGCCATCGCAATGCTTTGTTTTAATTAGACAGTCGGATTCCCCTAGTCCGTGCCAGTTCTGAGCTGAGCGTTGAATGGCGGCCGAAGAGGACGACCACGACGGTAAAACCGACACGGAAGCCTCGCAGCAAGGAAGATCCGCGGGAGGCGATGGCACGGGACCGAGCTCGGATCCCGGATGCGAGACCGAAATCCCGACCGTTCACCTCACCCAGGCCCGGCTCGTCAACCAAACCCGTTTCCCAACCAAGCCCGACACGCCCCGCTCCTCAGAGCCAATCCTTATTCCGAAGTTACGGATCCAATTTGCCGACTTCCCTTACCTACATTAATCTATCGACTAGAGGCTCTTTACCTTGGAGACCTGCTGCGGATATGGGTACGAACCGGCGCGACACCTCCACGTGGCCCTCTCCTGGATTTTCAAGGTCCGAGGGGAAGATCCGGACACCGCCGCAACTGCGGTGCTCTTCGCGTTCCAAACCCTATCTCCCTGCTAGAGGTTTCCAGGGAACTCGAACGCTTATACAGAAAAGAAAACTCTTCCCGGATCTCCCGACGGCGTCTCCAGGTCATTTTGGGTTACCCCGACGAACACTCTTACGAGGGCCCGAATGGTTTGCGGTTCCGCTACCGGGTTCCGGAATAGGAACCGGATTCCCTTTCGCCCAACGGGTGTGTGTCTCAAAAAACTCTGTTTTAGGACACCACATCTGCATAGGATTTCTCTTAGGGCTTAGGATCGACTGACTCGTGTGCAACGGCTGTTCACACGAAACCCTTCTCCACGTCAGTCCTCCAGGGCCTCGCTGGAGTATTTGCTACTACCACCAAGATCTGCACCGACGGTGGCTCCAGGCAGGCTCACGCCCAGACCCTTCTGCGCACACCGCCGCGACCCTCCTACTCGTCAGGGCTTCATGGAGGACGGTCACCCGCGAACGGGTGGCACGTCCCTCCCCACTTGCCGCTGACGGCGGAGTATAGGCGCGACGCTTCAGCGCCATCCATTTTCAGGGCTAGTTGCTTCGGCAGGTGAGTTGTTACACACTCCTTAGCGGATTCCGACTTCCATGGCCACCGTCCTGCTGTCTTAAGCAACCAACGCCTTTCATGGTATCCCATAAGCGTCGACTTAGGCGCCTTAACTCTGCGTTTGGTTCATCCCACAGCGCCAGTTCTGCTTACCAAAATTGGCCCACTTGGCACTCTGATTCAATATAATCTCGTGGCTTCATGATCCAAGCAAGCCAGAGATCTCACCCATTTAAAGTTTGAGAATAGGTTGAGGTCGTTTCGGCCCCAAGGCCTCTAATCATTCGCTTTACCAGATGAAACTCGCACACGTTCGCGTAGGAACGAGCGAGTGCCAGCTATCCTGAGGGAAACTTCGGAGGGAACCAGCTACTAGATGGTTCGATTAGTCTTTCGCCCCTATACCCAGTTCCGACGATCGATTTGCACGTCAGAATCGCTACGGACCTCCATCAGGGTTTCCCCTGACTTCGTCCTGACCAGGCATAGTTCACCATCTTTCGGGTCCCAACGTGTACGCTCTAGGTGCGCCTCTTCTCGCAATGAGAACGAGACGCCCCGGGAGTGCGAGGCCGCATCGTAACGCGGCCGATCCTCCCTCGGTCGACGCAAAGGTCGACCTTCACTTTCATTCCGCCTTTAGGTTTCTTTCTCCCAATGACTCGCGCACATGTTAGACTCCTTGGTCCGTGTTTCAAGACGGGTCCTGAGAGTACCCAAAGCAGTAGCGTCGCCGACCGGTAATTCGAAGCTTGGCCAGTCCAAGGACACCGCCTGCTAACAGCTGGCCAGGCCCGGGGACGGCACCAGGTCCGTGCCTCCGGGTAAGAACTGGCCGGGCTTGCGGCGGGCCTGACGCACACACATTCGAAAATGGATTGGTTGCGGCCTGATACCGTCAGAGTACCGTCGCGCAGCCGGCCGGGCGGCCGAGGGTCTGTCGCGTGCTCTGGGAGCAACGAAACAGGCAACCGCTCGGGCCGTAGACCGACACGCAACGGGTCGCGACGTTCTACTAGGGGAGAAGTGCACGACTACGTGGCCGGAACATTCGCCGCCGGTGGTGTACCCTCGCTAATGGACCACGAAAGTCCACCCGGAGTATCGCGCACCGACGGGAGCCAGCCTCGTCGACGATGAATCTCCCCATTCGATCTTTTGGGTTTCTCAGGTTTACCCCTGAACGGTTTCACGTACTCTTGAACTCTCTCTTCAAAGTTCTTTTCAACTTTCCCTCACGGTACTTGTTCGCTATCGGTCTCGTGGTTGTATTTAGCCTTAGATGGAGTTTACCACCCACTTAGGGTTGCACTCTCAAGCAACCCGACTCTATGGAGAGATCCTCCCGAAACGCGTACCGGTCGCTACGGGCCTGGCACCCTCTGCGGGTAAGTGGCCCCATTCAAGATGGACTTGGACGCGGTGCGACGTCACGGGATAAACGGATCCTCCTGAACACTACAATTCCCTGCGGCGGAACCGCGGGATTCAGTGCTGGGCTAATTCCTGTTCGCTCGCCGCTACTAAGGAAATCCTTGTTAGTTTCTTTTCCTCCGCTTAGTAATATGCTTAAATTCAGCGGGTAATCTCGCCTACTCTGAGGTCGTCAATCATATGGAGAGAAGATATATAAATCGTGCTCCCTCTTTTTGATACTTTATCTCGACGGGTCTCCCGGCGGCGGGAGTACGGGGGGGTGTGCGCGTATTGCGAGTTGACACCGACGACGGGGCCGGGCCGGACGAGAAGCTGGGCTGAAGAATACAAGGAGAAGAATATAAATAAACTTCTTCGATTCTTTCTCTTCCCTTGCTCGCTCGCAGTTTCCCATGCGCACCGCGTATACGGCATCACACGCCACGCACATATATCTTCCCCCGTACACATCCCGGCTCATAGCCAGACTCGTTGTGTATCCAGAGGTGCCATCGCACGATTTCAGAGAAAAGGTATATGGACTCTTTTTCTCTTCTAATAGAGAATTAGTCCCCCCTACCTCTATTTGCGCCTCGCCAAAGTGTCTCTTTTCGTCGCGCATCGTCGAATCGATCCGCGAGACTCCCGCGGAACGACCACCGGTTTTTACTTTAACGTCCGTCCGCTATATTAGCTTTGAGATTCCGCTATCCCTTCACGCTGCGAGCAGCAGAGGGAACCGCGGGAAAAATAAGCTTTTCCGTGGACTGTACGACCGGTGAGACGCGCGGTCTCTTATACGGTCGACCAACAACGCGACAAAGACATGGGGCGATCGGGGAGACTCGTTCTTCCATTCTACACGAAGGAGAGTCATAACCACCTTTCGCGGCATCAGCGCCTTTCGGTTCTCGTCAAAATTCAAATTCGCGCAGCCGCGCCAATGAGGATTTCGGGGTACAGAAACGTTAAACGACGCATGCAGCAATCTCTCATCGAATGTTTGGCGCAAACACTCGTCTGTGTCGACGGAACGTGGCCATAGGGAGAGAACGAATAGGGCTTGGCGAGGACACGCGCAACGGACGGGGAAATACATCGACCCGATCCTGTTAACGCGTGGTTGTTTATCATCCCGCACAGCGCCTGTATTCGTGTAATACACCCTTGGATCTTCACGGCGTCCCGAAGAACGAGTGGTGTGCCCTCGATGTATCGATTGACTTTTATCACTTGTCAAAACGACGACCCTCTTTTTAAAATCCCTGGGGCCTCCGTGAAGGCGACGATATAGATCGGCGCACATATGCCGCGCACTGCTCTTTCTCTCTATCTATCTCTCGCTCTTTGGTGTCTCTTTCTCAGGACAAATTTTTCATTTCAGGCGACGTCGGGAGCACGGTAAAAAGATCTCGCGCAGAACGTGAAGGCAAATCTACACCACCGGTGCGAGCGGAGAGGCTGCCGTGAGTGTGCTTGATCCGGGGAGCGGTGCAGCACACGGGCGGTCGTTTTAAAACAACGACGCACGACGCCGTGAAAGCACGCACGCGAGTCCGCACGATGATCATATTTTCATCACGTTCGCCTCTCTCTTTTCTCGCACGGGAGAGATTACACGCTTCAACGACTCTGCCGCGAGCCGTGGCAAACGCCGACGAACAGCCCAACTTTCGCTCGTACGTCGCGCGTATCTCGCGTGTATCATCGACCCGACACCGAAACGCGTTACATCGTCGGAAACGCGAGACGGCGAGGATGACACGCCGAGGAGAAACCGACGCAAGCAGTCTTTTGTATGTGATAACGACCCTCAGCCAGGCGTGGTCCAGGAATTGTATCCGTGGACCGCAATGTGCGTTCGAAATGTCGATGTTCATGTGTCCTGCAGTTCACACGTTGACGCGCAATTAGCTGCGTTCTTCATCGACCCACGAGCCAAGTGATCCACCGTTCAGGGTAATCGTGTTATTAAATATGTTTGATATATATCTTTTGTTCTCTCGGTTCGGATGAAGCCGAGGCCCGTGCGCCTCCAACCAGCGCGCGAAGGAGGACCGTCCGGGCGTCGCCAACGTTGACGACACTGTGTGATTCCTGTCCAGGACGGGAACCGTCGAAACGCACGCGGAAACACCGCGACACGTCCGACGGCCGAGCGTATTCATTTAAAAACCTTCGAGATACACGGGTACGAGAACCGTAATCGTGTACTCGGGGGCCACCGCACGCGGCAGCGTCCTCCTTACACGCTCTCTATCGTCGTCGTCCCCCGAAAGCGGACGCACGGCCGGCTTCGATCGGTCCAATCGGACTTTCGCTATCGATGCTTCACAGCCGGTCCTTTTTTTCGCTATCGGGGACACGCGATTAAGTGAGCGATACTCGGGACGCACGTCAACGCGTTCGATGTGCGAGCCGCCCTAGGTTACCCGGGTCCTCTTCTCTCTCCGAGGAGAGGGTCCCGTCCACAGGAGGACTTTTCGGAGAGCGCGACCAAAACTGAGGAAGCGGAATGCGAGTGGAAGAAGCGTCGTCGAAAGAGAGGGATAGAAACGTCGCGAAGCCGAGGCTCCGACGGCGGCTCGTTCCTGGCTGCCCTCTCTCGCGCGCGCGCTTTACTTAACCACTCGGGGCGCTTGTCTCGTGTTTTCGTCCCTGTCTTTGGTCGCGAGTAGTGACTCCCCTTTCTCGACAAGAGCCTACAACACACGCTAGCGCAGACAACACGCTCAGACGGTTATTCGTATACAACGGTACACGCCTCCGGATACGAGGTGAACGGGAATCGACGAGGGCGGCGGGCTATCGGAGGGCGATCGCAACGACGGGTCTTGTTTTTCCCGATTCAGTTAACGACGACCTCTCTCTAGAAACCTCGCGCTAGCGCACTCGTGATTGCGTTCGTATTATTATCGTCCCGTTCTCAAAGAGGCGGCGACACCGCGTCTGGCGGTCTGGCGAGCTGGGCTCTTTGCGCTTCACCGACGGGCATCGGACGGGAGCGTCGCGGTGAGAAACCAGGTTCTCCGTCTGTAGCGACCTCCGCGCGTAAGCCGTGCCACGCGGTATATAGGAGAAATGCATATTCGCATTTCGTTTTTGGTATCTGTTTAAATGCATTCGCATTTAGTATTTGGT
>CAJUZA010000029.1:62500-86237 GCA_910592295.1 Andrena haemorrhoa
CTTTATAAATAAGGATGGCGTCTGAAGCTCGATAAAGCGCGTATCACGCGTGCCGCTGCATCCATCGGGAAGCACGGAGTACACGCACGCTAGCATCCACCGTAGAAGCACGGACCACTACACGCTGGACATATCGACAAAGCGCGTATCATTCACGCTGGTCATGTACGTAATAGCGCGGACAAGTGCATGCTGAGCAAACGGGATAGCGCGGACCGTGCCATGCTGGTCATAACGAGTTGGCACGTAATGTGCGCGCTAGGCATATCGACAACTGACACCTCTTGGGTTTGGATCTACTTTCTCCCTCTTTCAAAGTTCGAACTAAGAGTACGATACTTTATATGTACCCGACGCTAGCCTTCCTTAGCGTTTCGTTAAGTTTAAATCGTCCATCTGCGTGGATAAAGAGTTGAATGCATAAGGTCGTACAAGCATACACAGAAGTGCATACCTGTCACCAACGTCACTTATGGACGCTCACCACATAAGGGCCATTCGGTCATAGACACCGACCCGTGGTCATGCTGTGTGGAGAAATCCGAAACGCAACACGGTAAGAACAGTCGAGACAGAATCTCGAGGAGCGGTGACTGCTTCTCAACCGAGGTCATAGAATAGCCACACGCCCAACGCTGCTCCGACCGAGACGCTCGGACCGTCGCTCTCCCTTATAGATACCGAACGGCCGGCCGGAACGCCGGCGCCGCCGTACCTTACGCACGGGCGCTTATGGGCGTAAACCGCCGCTACAACAGCCGCTGGGACTTAGCCGCGGAAAGCGTCGGAACCAAGATCAAGAGTAAACCGACTAAACGAATTATTATAAACAATCGCTGCGATCATTACCACGATGAATACACGGTCAAAAACAAAATTCGAAAATAATTTCACGGAACTTAGAAATATTTCGCTGCGATCCAAGTTTTTCGCGTTTTTCTCGAAAACCAGTACGACGACCGATGTCGAAACATTAGAGTAATACGTTCGCAATTGAACGAGGAACAGGGATCAGTAGTTGGATTCGAGGATATGTCGATTTTCGCCGCGGTCGGACCAAGGTGCCGCACGACTTAGAAACTCTTCGGGACTCTGAAATATTTCCAGCGATACAAGTTATTCGCGCTTTTCTCGAAAACCAGCACGACGACCGATGTCGAACCATTAGAGTAAAACGTTGGCAATTGAACGAGGAACAGGGATCTGTAGTTGGATTCGAGGATATGTCGATTTTTGCCGCGGTCGAACCAAGATGCCGCACGACTTTGAAACTCGACGGGACTCTGAAATATTTCGCAGCGATCCAAGTTATTCGCGCTTTTCTCGAAAACCAGCACGACGACCGATGTCGAACCCTTATAGTAAAACGTTGGCAATTGAACGAGGAACAGGGATCAGTAGTTGGATTCGAGGATATGTCAATTTCGTCCTCCGGACCAAGGTGCCGCACGACTTAGAAACTCGTCGGGACTCTGAAATATTTCCAGCGATACAAGTTATTCGCGCTTTTCTCGAAAACCAGCACGACGACCGATGTCGAACCATTAGAGTAAAACGTTGGCAATTGAACGAGGAACAGGGATCTGTAGTTGGATTCGAGGATATGTCGATTTTTGCCGCGGTCGAACCAAGATGCCGCACGACTTTGAAACTCGACGGGACTCTGAAATATTTCGCAGCGATCCAAGTTATTCGCGCTTTTCTCGAAAACCAGCACGACGACCGATGTCGAACCCTTATAGTAAAACGTTGGCAATTGAACGAGGAACAGGGATCAGTAGTTGGATTCGAGGATATGTCGATTTCGTCCTCCGGACCAAGGTGCCGCACGACTTAGAAACTCTTCGGGACTCTGAAATATTTCCAGCGATACAAGTTATTCGCGCTTTTCTCGAAAACCAGCACGACGACCGATGTCGAACCATTAGAGTAAAACGTTGGCAATTGAACGAGGAACAGGGATCTGTAGTTGGATTCGAGGATATGTCGATTTTTGCCGCGGTCGAACCAAGATGCCGCACGACTTTGAAACTCGACGGGACTCTGAAATATTTCGCAGCGATCCAAGTTATTCGCGCTTTTCTCGAAAACCAGCACGACGACCGATGTCGAACCCTTATAGTAAAACGTTGGCAATTGAACGAGGAACAGGGATCAGTAGTTGGATTCGAGGATATGTCAATTTCGTCCTCCGGACCAAGGTGCCGCACGACTTAGAAACTCTTCGGGACTCTGAAATATTTCCAGCGATACAAGTTATTCGCGCTTTTCTCGAAAACCAGCACGACGACCGATGTCGAACCCTTATAGTAAAACGTTGGCAATTGAACGAGGAACAGGGATCAGTAGTTGGATTCGAGGATATGTCGATTTCGTCCTCCGGACCAAGGTGCCGCACGACTTAGAAACTCTTCGGGACTCTGAAATATTTCCAGCGATACAAGTTATTCGCGCTTTTCTCGAAAACCAGCACGACGACCGATGTCGAACCATTAGAGTAAAACGTTGGCAATTGAACGAGGAACAGGGATCTGCAGTTGGATTCGAGGATATGGCGATTTTTGCCGCGGTCGAACCAAGATGCCGCACGACTTTGAAACTCGACGGGACTCTGAAATATTTCGCAGCGATCCAAGTTATTCGCGCTTTTCTCGAAAACCAGCACGACGACCGATGTCGAACCCTTATAGTAAAACGTTGGCAATTGAACGAGGAACAGGGATCAGTAGTTGGATTCGAGGATATGTCAATTTCGTCCTCCGGACCAAGGTGCCGCACGACTTAGAAACTCGTCGGGACTCTGAAATATTTCCAGCGATACAAGTTATTCGCGCTTTTCTCGAAAACCAGCACGACGACCGATGTCGAACCATTAGAGTAAAACGTTGGCAATTGAACGAGGAACAGGGATCTGTAGTTGGATTCGAGGATATGTCGATTTTTGCCGCGGTCGAACCAAGATGCCGCACGACTTTGAAACTCGACGGGACTCTGAAATATTTCGCAGCGATCCAAGTTATTCGCGCTTTTCTCGAAAACCAGCACGACGACCGATGTCGAACCCTTATAGTAAAACGTTGGCAATTGAACGAGGAACAGGGATCAGTAGTTGGATTCGAGGATATGTCAATTTCGTCCTCCGGACCAAGGTGCCGCACGACTTAGAAACTCTTCGGGACTCTGAAATATTTCCAGCGATACAAGTTATTCGCGCTTTTCTCGAAAACCAGCACGACGACCGATGTCGAACCCTTATAGTAAAACGTTGGCAATTGAACGAGGAACAGGGATCAGTAGTTGGATTCGAGGATATGTCGATTTCGTCCTCCGGACCAAGGTGCCGCACGACTTAGAAACTCTTCGGGACTCTGAAATATTTCCAGCGATACAAGTTATTCGCGCTTTTCTCGAAAACCAGCACGACGACCGATGTCGAACCATTAGAGTAAAACGTTGGCAATTGAACGAGGAACAGGGATCTGCAGTTGGATTCGAGGATATGGCGATTTTTGCCGCGGTCGAACCAAGATGCCGCACGACTTTGAAACTCGACGGGACTCTGAAATATTTCGCAGCGATCCAAGTTATTCGCGCTTTTCTCGAAAACCAGCACGACGACCGATGTCGAACCCTTATAGTAAAACGTTGGCAATTGAACGAGGAACAGGGATCAGTAGTTGGATTCGAGGATATGTCAATTTCGTCCTCCGGACCAAGGTGCCGCACGACTTTGAAACTCGACGGGACTCTGAAATATTTCCAGCGATACAAGTTATTCGCGCTTTTCTCGAAAACCAGCACGACGACCGATGTCGAACCATTAGAGTAAAACGTTGGCAATTGAACGAGGAACAGGGATCTGTAGTTGGATTCGAGGATATGTCGATTTTTGCCGCGGTCGAACCAAGATGCCGCACGACTTTGAAACTCGACGGGACTCTGAAATATTTCGCAGCGATCCAAGTTATTCGCGCTTTTCTCGAAAACCAGCACGACGACCGATGTCGAACCCTTATAGTAAAACGTTGGCAATTGAACGAGGAACAGGGATCAGTAGTTGGATTCGAGGATATGTCAATTTCGTCCTCCGGACCAAGGTGCCGCACGACTTAGAAACTCGTCGGGACTCTGAAATATTTCCAGCGATACAAGATATTCGCGCTTTTCTCGAAAACCAGCACGACGACCGATGTCGAACCATTAGAGTAAAACGTTGGCAATTGAACGAGGAACAGGGATCTGTAGTTGGATTCGAGGATATGTCGATTTTTGCCGCGGTCGAACCAAGATGCCGCACGACTTTGAAACTCGACGGGACTCTGAAATATTTCGCAGCGATCCAAGTTATTCGCGCTTTTCTCGAAAACCAGCACGACGACCGATGTCGAACCCTTATAGTAAAACGTTGGCAATTGAACGAGGAACAGGGATCAGTAGTTGGATTCGAGGATATGTCGATTTCGTCCTCCGGACCAAGGTGCCGCACGACTTGGAAACTCTTCGGGACTCTGAAATATTTCCAGCGATACAAGTTATTCGCGCTTTTCTCGAAAACCAGCACGACGACCGATGTCGAACCCTTATAGTAAAACGTTGGCAATTGAACGAGGAACAGGGATCAGTAGTTGGATTCGAGGATATGTCGATTTCGTCCTCCGGACCAAGGTGCCGCACGACTTAGAAACTCGTCGGGACTCTGAAATATTTCCAGCGATACAAGTTATTCGCGCTTTTCTCGAAAACCAGCACGACGACCGATGTCGAACCATTAGAGTAAAACGTTGGCAATTGAACGAGGAACAGGGATCTGTAGTTGGATTCGAGGATATGTCGATTTTTGCCGCGGTCGAACCAAGATGCCGCACGACTTTGAAACTCGACGGGACTCTGAAATATTTCGCAGCGATCCAAGTTATTCGCGCTTTTCTCGAAAACCAGCACGACGACCGATGTCGAACCCTTATAGTAAAACGTTGGCAATTGAACGAGGAACAGGGATCAGTAGTTGGATTCGAGGATATGTCAATTTCGTCCTCCGGACCAAGGTGCCGCACGACTTAGAAACTCGTCGGGACTCTGAAATATTTCCAGCGATACAAGTTATTCGCGCTTTTCTCGAAAACCAGCACGACGACCGATGTCGAACCATTAGAGTAAAACGTTGGCAATTGAACGAGGAACAGGGATCTGTAGTTGGATTCGAGGATATGTCGATTTTTGCCGCGGTCGAACCAAGATGCCGCACGACTTTGAAACTCGACGGGACTCTGAAATATTTCGCAGCGATCCAAGTTATTCGCGCTTTTCTCGAAAACCAGCACGACGACCGATGTCGAACCCTTATAGTAAAACGTTGGCAATTGAACGAGGAACAGGGATCAGTAGTTGGATTCGAGGATATGTCAATTTCGTCCTCCGGACCAAGGTGCCGCACGACTTAGAAACTCTTCGGGACTCTGAAATATTTCCAGCGATACAAGTTATTCGCGCTTTTCTCGAAAACCAGCACGACGACCGATGTCGAACCCTTATAGTAAAACGTTGGCAATTGAACGAGGAACAGGGATCAGTAGTTGGATTCGAGGATATGTCGATTTCGTCCTCCGGACCAAGGTGCCGCACGACTTAGAAACTCTTCGGGACTCTGAAATATTTCCAGCGATACAAGTTATTCGCGCTTTTCTCGAAAACCAGCACGACGACCGATGTCGAACCATTAGAGTAAAACGTTGGCAATTGAACGAGGAACAGGGATCTGCAGTTGGATTCGAGGATATGGCGATTTTTGCCGCGGTCGAACCAAGATGCCGCACGACTTTGAAACTCGACGGGACTCTGAAATATTTCGCAGCGATCCAAGTTATTCGCGCTTTTCTCGAAAACCAGCACGACGACCGATGTCGAACCCTTATAGTAAAACGTTGGCAATTGAACGAGGAACAGGGATCAGTAGTTGGATTCGAGGATATGTCAATTTCGTCCTCCGGACCAAGGTGCCGCACGACTTAGAAACTCGTCGGGACTCTGAAATATTTCCAGCGATACAAGTTATTCGCGCTTTTCTCGAAAACCAGCACGACGACCGATGTCGAACCATTAGAGTAAAACGTTGGCAATTGAACGAGGAACAGGGATCTGTAGTTGGATTCGAGGATATGTCGATTTTTGCCGCGGTCGAACCAAGATGCCGCACGACTTTGAAACTCGACGGGACTCTGAAATATTTCCAGCGATACAAGTTATTCGCGCTTTTCTCGAAAACCAGCACGACGACCGATGTCGAACCATTAGAGTAAAACGTTGGCAATTGAACGAGGAACAGGGATCTGTAGTTGGATTCGAGGATATGTCGATTTTTGCCGCGGTCGAACCAAGATGCCGCACGACTTTGAAACTCGACGGGACTCTGAAATATTTCGCAGCGATCCAAGTTATTCGCGCTTTTCTCGAAAACCAGCACGACGACCGATGTCGAACCCTTATAGTAAAACGTTGGCAATTGAACGAGGAACAGGGATCAGTAGTTGGATTCGAGGATATGTCAATTTCGTCCTCCGGACCAAGGTGCCGCACGACTTAGAAACTCTTCGGGACTCTGAAATATTTCCAGCGATACAAGTTATTCGCGCTTTTCTCGAAAACCAGCACGACGACCGATGTCGAACCCTTATAGTAAAACGTTGGCAATTGAACGAGGAACAGGGATCAGTAGTTGGATTCGAGGATATGTCGATTTCGTCCTCCGGACCAAGGTGCCGCACGACTTAGAAACTCTTCGGGACTCTGAAATATTTCCAGCGATACAAGTTATTCGCGCTTTTCTCGAAAACCAGCACGACGACCGATGTCGAACCATTAGAGTAAAACGTTGGCAATTGAACGAGGAACAGGGATCTGCAGTTGGATTCGAGGATATGGCGATTTTTGCCGCGGTCGAACCAAGATGCCGCACGACTTTGAAACTCGACGGGACTCTGAAATATTTCGCAGCGATCCAAGTTATTCGCGCTTTTCTCGAAAACCAGCACGACGACCGATGTCGAACCCTTATAGTAAAACGTTGGCAATTGAACGAGGAACAGGGATCAGTAGTTGGATTCGAGGATATGTCAATTTCGTCCTCCGGACCAAGGTGCCGCACGACTTAGAAACTCGTCGGGACTCTGAAATATTTCCAGCGATACAAGTTATTCGCGCTTTTCTCGAAAACCAGCACGACGACCGATGTCGAACCATTAGAGTAAAACGTTGGCAATTGAACGAGGAACAGGGATCTGTAGTTGGATTCGAGGATATGTCGATTTTTGCCGCGGTCGAACCAAGATGCCGCACGACTTTGAAACTCGACGGGACTCTGAAATATTTCGCAGCGATCCAAGTTATTCGCGCTTTTCTCGAAAACCAGCACGACGACCGATGTCGAACCCTTATAGTAAAACGTTGGCAATTGAACGAGGAACAGGGATCAGTAGTTGGATTCGAGGATATGTCAATTTCGTCCTCCGGACCAAGGTGCCGCACGACTTAGAAACTCGTCGGGACTCTGAAATATTTCCAGCGATACAAGTTATTCGCGCTTTTCTCGAAAACCAGCACGACGACCGATGTCGAACCCTTATAGTAAAACGTTGGCAATTGAACGAGGAACAGGGATCAGTAGTTGGATTCGAGGATATGTCGATTTCGTCCTCCGGACCAAGGTGCCGCACGACTTAGAAACTCTTCGGGACTCTGAAATATTTCCAGCGATACAAGTTATTCGCGCTTTTCTCGAAAACCAGCACGACGACCGATGTCGAACCATTAGAGTAAAACGTTGGCAATTGAACGAGGAACAGGGATCTGCAGTTGGATTCGAGGATATGTCGATTTTTGCCGCGGTCGAACCAAGATGCCGCACGACTTTGAAACTCGACGGGACTCTGAAATATTTCGCAGCGATCCAAGTTATTCGCGCTTTTCTCGAAAACCAGCACGACGACCGATGTCGAACCCTTATAGTAAAACGTTGGCAATTGAACGAGGAACAGGGATCAGTAGTTGGATTCGAGGATATGTCAATTTCGTCCTCCGGACCAAGGTGCCGCACGACTTAGAAACTCGTCGGGACTCTGAAATATTTCCAGCGATACAAGTTATTCGCGCTTTTCTCGAAAACCAGCACGACGACCGATGTCGAACCATTAGAGTAAAACGTTGGCAATTGAACGAGGAACAGGGATCTGTAGTTGGATTCGAGGATATGTCGATTTTTGCCGCGGTCGAACCAAGATGCCGCACGACTTTGAAACTCGACGGGACTCTGAAATATTTCGCAGCGATCCAAGTTATTCGCGCTTTTCTCGAAAACCAGCACGACGACCGATGTCGAACCCTTATAGTAAAACGTTGGCAATTGAACGAGGAACAGGGATCAGTAGTTGGATTCGAGGATATGTCGATTTCGTCCTCCGGACCAAGGTGCCGCACGACTTAGAAACTCGTCGGGACTCTGAAATATTTCCAGCGATACAAGTTATTCGCGCTTTTCTCGAAAACCAGCACGACGACCGATGTCGAACCATTAGAGTAAAACGTTGGCAATTGAACGAGGAACAGGGATCTGTAGTTGGATTCGAGGATATGTCGATTTTTGCCGCGGTCGAACCAAGATGCCGCACGACTTTGAAACTCGACGGGACTCTGAAATATTTCGCAGCGATCCAAGTTATTCGCGCTTTTCTCGAAAACCAGCACGACGACCGATGTCGAACCCTTATAGTAAAACGTTGGCAATTGAACGAGGAACAGGGATCAGTAGTTGGATTCGAGGATATGTCGATTTCGTCCTCCGGACCAAGGTGCCGCACGACTTGGAAACTCTTCGGGACTCTGAAATATTTCCAGCGATACAAGTTATTCGCGCTTTTCTCGAAAACCAGCACGACGACCGATGTCGAACCCTTATAGTAAAACGTTGGCAATTGAACGAGGAACAGGGATCAGTAGTTGGATTCGAGGATATGTCGATTTCGTCCTCCGGACCAAGGTGCCGCACGACTTAGAAACTCGTCGGGACTCTGAAATATTTCCAGCGATACAAGTTATTCGCGCTTTTCTCGAAAACCAGCACGACGACCGATGTCGAACCATTAGAGTAAAACGTTGGCAATTGAACGAGGAACAGGGATCTGTAGTTGGATTCGAGGATATGTCGATTTTTGCCGCGGTCGAACCAAGATGCCGCACGACTTTGAAACTCGACGGGACTCTGAAATATTTCGCAGCGATCCAAGTTATTCGCGCTTTTCTCGAAAACCAGCACGACGACCGATGTCGAACCCTTATAGTAAAACGTTGGCAATTGAACGAGGAACAGGGATCAGTAGTTGGATTCGAGGATATGTCAATTTCGTCCTCCGGACCAAGGTGCCGCACGACTTAGAAACTCGTCGGGACTCTGAAATATTTCCAGCGATACAAGTTATTCGCGCTTTTCTCGAAAACCAGCACGACGACCGATGTCGAACCCTTATAGTAAAACGTTGGCAATTGAACGAGGAACAGGGATCAGTAGTTGGATTCGAGGATATGTCGATTTCGTCCTCCGGACCAAGGTGCCGCACGACTTAGAAACTCTTCGGGACTCTGAAATATTTCCAGCGATACAAGTTATTCGCGCTTTTCTCGAAAACCAGCACGACGACCGATGTCGAACCATTAGAGTAAAACGTTGGCAATTGAACGAGGAACAGGGATCTGCAGTTGGATTCGAGGATATGGCGATTTTTGCCGCGGTCGAACCAAGATGCCGCACGACTTTGAAACTCGACGGGACTCTGAAATATTTCGCAGCGATCCAAGTTATTCGCGCTTTTCTCGAAAACCAGCACGACGACCGATGTCGAACCCTTATAGTAAAACGTTGGCAATTGAACGAGGAACAGGGATCAGTAGTTGGATTCGAGGATATGTCAATTTCGTCCTCCGGACCAAGGTGCCGCACGACTTAGAAACTCGTCGGGACTCTGAAATATTTCCAGCGATACAAGTTATTCGCGCTTTTCTCGAAAACCAGCACGACGACCGATGTCGAACCATTAGAGTAAAACGTTGGCAATTGAACGAGGAACAGGGATCTGTAGTTGGATTCGAGGATATGTCGATTTTTGCCGCGGTCGAACCAAGATGCCGCACGACTTTGAAACTCGACGGGACTCTGAAATATTTCGCAGCGATCCAAGTTATTCGCGCTTTTCTCGAAAACCAGCACGACGACCGATGTCGAACCCTTATAGTAAAACGTTGGCAATTGAACGAGGAACAGGGATCAGTAGTTGGATTCGAGGATATGTCAATTTCGTCCTCCGGACCAAGGTGCCGCACGACTTAGAAACTCGTCGGGACTCTGAAATATTTCCAGCGATACAAGTTATTCGCGCTTTTCTCGAAAACCAGCACGACGACCGATGTCGAACCATTAGAGTAAAACGTTGGCAATTGAACGAGGAACAGGGATCTGTAGTTGGATTCGAGGATATGTCGATTTTTGCCGCGGTCGAACCAAGATGCCGCACGACTTTGAAACTCGACGGGACTCTGAAATATTTCGCAGCGATCCAAGTTATTCGCGCTTTTCTCGAAAACCAGCACGACGACCGATGTCGAACCCTTATAGTAAAACGTTGGCAATTGAACGAGGAACAGGGATCAGTAGTTGGATTCGAGGATATGTCGATTTCGTCCTCCGGACCAAGGTGCCGCACGACTTGGAAACTCTTCGGGACTCTGAAATATTTCCAGCGATACAAGTTATTCGCGCTTTTCTCGAAAACCAGCACGACGACCGATGTCGAACCCTTATAGTAAAACGTTGGCAATTGAACGAGGAACAGGGATCAGTAGTTGGATTCGAGGATATGTCGATTTCGTCCTCCGGACCAAGGTGCCGCACGACTTAGAAACTCGTCGGGACTCTGAAATATTTCCAGCGATACAAGTTATTCGCGCTTTTCTCGAAAACCAGCACGACGACCGATGTCGAACCATTAGAGTAAAACGTTGGCAATTGAACGAGGAACAGGGATCTGTAGTTGGATTCGAGGATATGTCGATTTTTGCCGCGGTCGAACCAAGATGCCGCACGACTTTGAAACTCGACGGGACTCTGAAATATTTCGCAGCGATCCAAGTTATTCGCGCTTTTCTCGAAAACCAGCACGACGACCGATGTCGAACCCTTATAGTAAAACGTTGGCAATTGAACGAGGAACAGGGATCAGTAGTTGGATTCGAGGATATGTCAATTTCGTCCTCCGGACCAAGGTGCCGCACGACTTAGAAACTCGTCGGGACTCTGAAATATTTCCAGCGATACAAGTTATTCGCGCTTTTCTCGAAAACCAGCACGACGACCGATGTCGAACCATTAGAGTAAAACGTTGGCAATTGAACGAGGAACAGGGATCTGTAGTTGGATTCGAGGATATGTCGATTTTTGCCGCGGTCGAACCAAGATGCCGCACGACTTTGAAACTCGACGGGACTCTGAAATATTTCGCAGCGATCCAAGTTATTCGCGCTTTTCTCGAAAACCAGCACGACGACCGATGTCGAACCCTTATAGTAAAACGTTGGCAATTGAACGAGGAACAGGGATCAGTAGTTGGATTCGAGGATATGTCAATTTCGTCCTCCGGACCAAGGTGCCGCACGACTTAGAAACTCTTCGGGACTCTGAAATATTTCCAGCGATACAAGTTATTCGCGCTTTTCTCGAAAACCAGCACGACGACCGATGTCGAACCATTAGAGTAAAACGTTGGCAATTGAACGAGGAACAGGGATCTGTAGTTGGATTCGAGGATATGTCGATTTTTGCCGCGGTCGAACCAAGATGCCGCACGACTTTGAAACTCGACGGGACTCTGAAATATTTCGCAGCGATCCAAGTTATTCGCGCTTTTCTCGAAAACCAGCACGACGACCGATGTCGAACCCTTATAGTAAAACGTTGGCAATTGAACGAGGAACAGGGATCAGTAGTTGGATTCGAGGATATGTCAATTTCGTCCTCCGGACCAAGGTGCCGCACGACTTAGAAACTCGTCGGGACTCTGAAATATTTCCAGCGATACAAGTTATTCGCGCTTTTCTCGAAAACCAGCACGACGACCGATGTCGAACCATTAGAGTAAAACGTTGGCAATTGAACGAGGAACAGGGATCTGTAGTTGGATTCGAGGATATGTCGATTTTTGCCGCGGTCGAACCAAGATGCCGCACGACTTTGAAACTCGACGGGACTCTGAAATATTTCCAGCGATACAAGTTATTCGCGCTTTTCTCGAAAACCAGCACGACGACCGATGTCGAACCCTTATAGTAAAACGTTGGCAATTGAACGAGGAACAGGGATCAGTAGTTGGATTCGAGGATATGTCGATTTCGTCCTCCGGACCAAGGTGCCGCACGACTTAGAAACTCGTCGGGACTCTGAAATATTTCGCAGCGATCCAAGTTATTCGCGCTTTTCTCGAAAACCAGCACGACGACCGATGTCGAACCCTTATAGTAAAACGTTGGCAATTGAACGAGGAACAGGGATCAGTAGTTGGATTCGAGGATATGTCGATTTCGTCCTCCGGACCAAGGTGCCGCACGACTTGGAAACTCTTCGGGACTCTGAAATATTTCCAGCGATACAAGTTATTCGCGCTTTTCTCGAAAACCAGCACGACGACCGATGTCGAACCCTTATAGTAAAACGTTGGCAATTGAACGAGGAACAGGGATCAGTAGTTGGATTCGAGGATAT
This sequence comes from Andrena haemorrhoa, assembly GCA_910592295.1. Lineage (NCBI taxonomy): Eukaryota > Metazoa > Arthropoda > Insecta > Hymenoptera > Andrenidae > Andrena > Andrena haemorrhoa. Next base: position 75,297 of record CAJUZA010000029.1, read on the forward strand.
GTCGATTTCGTCCTCCGGACCAAGGTGCCGCACGACTTAGAAACTCGTCGGGACTCTGAAATATTTCCAGCGATACAAGTTATTCGCGCTTTTCTCGAAAACCAGCACGACGACCGATGTCGAACCATTAGAGTAAAACGTTGGCAATTGAACGAGGAACAGGGATCTGTAGTTGGATTCGAGGATATGTCGATTTTTGCCGCGGTCGAACCAAGATGCCGCACGACTTTGAAACTCGACGGGACTCTGAAATATTTCGCAGCGATCCAAGTTATTCGCGCTTTTCTCGAAAACCAGCACGACGACCGATGTCGAACCCTTATAGTAAAACGTTGGCAATTGAACGAGGAACAGGGATCAGTAGTTGGATTCGAGGATATGTCAATTTCGTCCTCCGGACCAAGGTGCCGCACGACTTAGAAACTCGTCGGGACTCTGAAATATTTCCAGCGATACAAGTTATTCGCGCTTTTCTCGAAAACCAGCACGACGACCGATGTCGAACCATTAGAGTAAAACGTTGGCAATTGAACGAGGAACAGGGATCTGTAGTTGGATTCGAGGATATGTCGATTTTTGCCGCGGTCGAACCAAGATGCCGCACGACTTTGAAACTCGACGGGACTCTGAAATATTTCGCAGCGATCCAAGTTATTCGCGCTTTTCTCGAAAACCAGCACGACGACCGATGTCGAACCCTTATAGTAAAACGTTGGCAATTGAACGAGGAACAGGGATCAGTAGTTGGATTCGAGGATATGTCAATTTCGTCCTCCGGACCAAGGTGCCGCACGACTTAGAAACTCTTCGGGACTCTGAAATATTTCCAGCGATACAAGTTATTCGCGCTTTTCTCGAAAACCAGCACGACGACCGATGTCGAACCCTTATAGTAAAACGTTGGCAATTGAACGAGGAACAGGGATCAGTAGTTGGATTCGAGGATATGTCGATTTCGTCCTCCGGACCAAGGTGCCGCACGACTTAGAAACTCTTCGGGACTCTGAAATATTTCCAGCGATACAAGTTATTCGCGCTTTTCTCGAAAACCAGCACGACGACCGATGTCGAACCATTAGAGTAAAACGTTGGCAATTGAACGAGGAACAGGGATCTGTAGTTGGATTCGAGGATATGGCGATTTTTGCCGCGGTCGAACCAAGATGCCGCACGACTTTGAAACTCGACGGGACTCTGAAATATTTCGCAGCGATCCAAGTTATTCGCGCTTTTCTCGAAAACCAGCACGACGACCGATGTCGAACCCTTATAGTAAAACGTTGGCAATTGAACGAGGAACAGGGATCAGTAGTTGGATTCGAGGATATGTCAATTTCGTCCTCCGGACCAAGGTGCCGCACGACTTTGAAACTCGACGGGACTCTGAAATATTTCCAGCGATACAAGTTATTCGCGCTTTTCTCGAAAACCAGCACGACGACCGATGTCGAACCATTAGAGTAAAACGTTGGCAATTGAACGAGGAACAGGGATCTGTAGTTGGATTCGAGGATATGTCGATTTTTGCCGCGGTCGAACCAAGATGCCGCACGACTTTGAAACTCGACGGGACTCTGAAATATTTCGCAGCGATCCAAGTTATTCGCGCTTTTCTCGAAAACCAGCACGACGACCGATGTCGAACCCTTATAGTAAAACGTTGGCAATTGAACGAGGAACAGGGATCAGTAGTTGGATTCGAGGATATGTCAATTTCGTCCTCCGGACCAAGGTGCCGCACGACTTAGAAACTCGTCGGGACTCTGAAATATTTCCAGCGATACAAGTTATTCGCGCTTTTCTCGAAAACCAGCACGACGACCGATGTCGAACCATTAGAGTAAAACGTTGGCAATTGAACGAGGAACAGGGATCTGTAGTTGGATTCGAGGATATGTCGATTTTTGCCGCGGTCGAACCAAGATGCCGCACGACTTTGAAACTCGACGGGACTCTGAAATATTTCGCAGCGATCCAAGTTATTCGCGCTTTTCTCGAAAACCAGCACGACGACCGATGTCGAACCCTTATAGTAAAACGTTGGCAATTGAACGAGGAACAGGGATCAGTAGTTGGATTCGAGGATATGTCGATTTCGTCCTCCGGACCAAGGTGCCGCACGACTTGGAAACTCTTCGGGACTCTGAAATATTTCCAGCGATACAAGTTATTCGCGCTTTTCTCGAAAACCAGCACGACGACCGATGTCGAACCCTTATAGTAAAACGTTGGCAATTGAACGAGGAACAGGGATCAGTAGTTGGATTCGAGGATATGTCGATTTCGTCCTCCGGACCAAGGTGCCGCACGACTTAGAAACTCGTCGGGACTCTGAAATATTTCCAGCGATACAAGTTATTCGCGCTTTTCTCGAAAACCAGCACGACGACCGATGTCGAACCATTAGAGTAAAACGTTGGCAATTGAACGAGGAACAGGGATCTGTAGTTGGATTCGAGGATATGTCGATTTTTGCCGCGGTCGAACCAAGATGCCGCACGACTTTGAAACTCGACGGGACTCTGAAATATTTCGCAGCGATCCAAGTTATTCGCGCTTTTCTCGAAAACCAGCACGACGACCGATGTCGAACCCTTATAGTAAAACGTTGGCAATTGAACGAGGAACAGGGATCAGTAGTTGGATTCGAGGATATGTCAATTTCGTCCTCCGGACCAAGGTGCCGCACGACTTAGAAACTCGTCGGGACTCTGAAATATTTCCAGCGATACAAGTTATTCGCGCTTTTCTCGAAAACCAGCACGACGACCGATGTCGAACCATTAGAGTAAAACGTTGGCAATTGAACGAGGAACAGGGATCTGTAGTTGGATTCGAGGATATGTCGATTTTTGCCGCGGTCGAACCAAGATGCCGCACGACTTTGAAACTCGACGGGACTCTGAAATATTTCGCAGCGATCCAAGTTATTCGCGCTTTTCTCGAAAACCAGCACGACGACCGATGTCGAACCCTTATAGTAAAACGTTGGCAATTGAACGAGGAACAGGGATCAGTAGTTGGATTCGAGGATATGTCAATTTCGTCCTCCGGACCAAGGTGCCGCACGACTTAGAAACTCGTCGGGACTCTGAAATATTTCCAGCGATACAAGTTATTCGCGCTTTTCTCGAAAACCAGCACGACGACCGATGTCGAACCATTAGAGTAAAACGTTGGCAATTGAACGAGGAACAGGGATCTGTAGTTGGATTCGAGGATATGTCGATTTTTGCCGCGGTCGAACCAAGATGCCGCACGACTTTGAAACTCGACGGGACTCTGAAATATTTCGCAGCGATCCAAGTTATTCGCGCTTTTCTCGAAAACCAGCACGACGACCGATGTCGAACCCTTATAGTAAAACGTTGGCAATTGAACGAGGAACAGGGATCAGTAGTTGGATTCGAGGATATGTCGATTTCGTCCTCCGGACCAAGGTGCCGCACGACTTGGAAACTCTTCGGGACTCTGAAATATTTCCAGCGATACAAGTTATTCGCGCTTTTCTCGAAAACCAGCACGACGACCGATGTCGAACCCTTATAGTAAAACGTTGGCAATTGAACGAGGAACAGGGATCAGTAGTTGGATTCGAGGATATGTCGATTTCGTCCTCCGGACCAAGGTGCCGCACGACTTAGAAACTCGTCGGGACTCTGAAATATTTCCAGCGATACAAGTTATTCGCGCTTTTCTCGAAAACCAGCACGACGACCGATGTCGAACCATTAGAGTAAAACGTTGGCAATTGAACGAGGAACAGGGATCTGTAGTTGGATTCGAGGATATGTCGATTTTTGCCGCGGTCGAACCAAGATGCCGCACGACTTTGAAACTCGACGGGACTCTGAAATATTTCGCAGCGATCCAAGTTATTCGCGCTTTTCTCGAAAACCAGCACGACGACCGATGTCGAACCCTTATAGTAAAACGTTGGCAATTGAACGAGGAACAGGGATCAGTAGTTGGATTCGAGGATATGTCAATTTCGTCCTCCGGACCAAGGTGCCGCACGACTTAGAAACTCGTCGGGACTCTGAAATATTTCCAGCGATACAAGTTATTCGCGCTTTTCTCGAAAACCAGCACGACGACCGATGTCGAACCATTAGAGTAAAACGTTGGCAATTGAACGAGGAACAGGGATCTGTAGTTGGATTCGAGGATATGTCGATTTTTGCCGCGGTCGAACCAAGATGCCGCACGACTTTGAAACTCGACGGGACTCTGAAATATTTCGCAGCGATCCAAGTTATTCGCGCTTTTCTCGAAAACCAGCACGACGACCGATGTCGAACCCTTATAGTAAAACGTTGGCAATTGAACGAGGAACAGGGATCAGTAGTTGGATTCGAGGATATGTCAATTTCGTCCTCCGGACCAAGGTGCCGCACGACTTAGAAACTCTTCGGGACTCTGAAATATTTCCAGCGATACAAGTTATTCGCGCTTTTCTCGAAAACCAGCACGACGACCGATGTCGAACCATTAGAGTAAAACGTTGGCAATTGAACGAGGAACAGGGATCTGTAGTTGGATTCGAGGATATGTCGATTTTTGCCGCGGTCGAACCAAGATGCCGCACGACTTTGAAACTCGACGGGACTCTGAAATATTTCGCAGCGATCCAAGTTATTCGCGCTTTTCTCGAAAACCAGCACGACGACCGATGTCGAACCCTTATAGTAAAACGTTGGCAATTGAACGAGGAACAGGGATCAGTAGTTGGATTCGAGGATATGTCAATTTCGTCCTCCGGACCAAGGTGCCGCACGACTTAGAAACTCGTCGGGACTCTGAAATATTTCCAGCGATACAAGTTATTCGCGCTTTTCTCGAAAACCAGCACGACGACCGATGTCGAACCATTAGAGTAAAACGTTGGCAATTGAACGAGGAACAGGGATCTGTAGTTGGATTCGAGGATATGTCGATTTTTGCCGCGGTCGAACCAAGATGCCGCACGACTTTGAAACTCGACGGGACTCTGAAATATTTCCAGCGATACAAGTTATTCGCGCTTTTCTCGAAAACCAGCACGACGACCGATGTCGAACCCTTATAGTAAAACGTTGGCAATTGAACGAGGAACAGGGATCAGTAGTTGGATTCGAGGATATGTCGATTTCGTCCTCCGGACCAAGGTGCCGCACGACTTAGAAACTCGTCGGGACTCTGAAATATTTCGCAGCGATCCAAGTTATTCGCGCTTTTCTCGAAAACCAGCACGACGACCGATGTCGAACCCTTATAGTAAAACGTTGGCAATTGAACGAGGAACAGGGATCAGTAGTTGGATTCGAGGATATGTCGATTTCGTCCTCCGGACCAAGGTGCCGCACGACTTGGAAACTCTTCGGGACTCTGAAATATTTCCAGCGATACAAGTTATTCGCGCTTTTCTCGAAAACCAGCACGACGACCGATGTCGAACCCTTATAGTAAAACGTTGGCAATTGAACGAGGAACAGGGATCAGTAGTTGGATTCGAGGATATGTCGATTTCGTCCTCCGGACCAAGGTGCCGCACGACTTAGAAACTCGTCGGGACTCTGAAATATTTCCAGCGATACAAGTTATTCGCGCTTTTCTCGAAAACCAGCACGACGACCGATGTCGAACCATTAGAGTAAAACGTTGGCAATTGAACGAGGAACAGGGATCTGTAGTTGGATTCGAGGATATGTCGATTTTTGCCGCGGTCGAACCAAGATGCCGCACGACTTTGAAACTCGACGGGACTCTGAAATATTTCGCAGCGATCCAAGTTATTCGCGCTTTTCTCGAAAACCAGCACGACGACCGATGTCGAACCCTTATAGTAAAACGTTGGCAATTGAACGAGGAACAGGGATCAGTAGTTGGATTCGAGGATATGTCAATTTCGTCCTCCGGACCAAGGTGCCGCACGACTTAGAAACTCGTCGGGACTCTGAAATATTTCCAGCGATACAAGTTATTCGCGCTTTTCTCGAAAACCAGCACGACGACCGATGTCGAACCATTAGAGTAAAACGTTGGCAATTGAACGAGGAACAGGGATCTGTAGTTGGATTCGAGGATATGTCGATTTTTGCCGCGGTCGAACCAAGATGCCGCACGACTTTGAAACTCGACGGGACTCTGAAATATTTCGCAGCGATCCAAGTTATTCGCGCTTTTCTCGAAAACCAGCACGACGACCGATGTCGAACCCTTATAGTAAAACGTTGGCAATTGAACGAGGAACAGGGATCAGTAGTTGGATTCGAGGATATGTCAATTTCGTCCTCCGGACCAAGGTGCCGCACGACTTAGAAACTCTTCGGGACTCTGAAATATTTCCAGCGATACAAGTTATTCGCGCTTTTCTCGAAAACCAGCACGACGACCGATGTCGAACCCTTATAGTAAAACGTTGGCAATTGAACGAGGAACAGGGATCAGTAGTTGGATTCGAGGATATGTCGATTTCGTCCTCCGGACCAAGGTGCCGCACGACTTAGAAACTCTTCGGGACTCTGAAATATTTCCAGCGATACAAGTTATTCGCGCTTTTCTCGAAAACCAGCACGACGACCGATGTCGAACCATTAGAGTAAAACGTTGGCAATTGAACGAGGAACAGGGATCTGCAGTTGGATTCGAGGATATGGCGATTTTTGCCGCGGTCGAACCAAGATGCCGCACGACTTTGAAACTCGACGGGACTCTGAAATATTTCGCAGCGATCCAAGTTATTCGCGCTTTTCTCGAAAACCAGCACGACGACCGATGTCGAACCCTTATAGTAAAACGTTGGCAATTGAACGAGGAACAGGGATCAGTAGTTGGATTCGAGGATATGTCAATTTCGTCCTCCGGACCAAGGTGCCGCACGACTTTGAAACTCGACGGGACTCTGAAATATTTCCAGCGATACAAGTTATTCGCGCTTTTCTCGAAAACCAGCACGACGACCGATGTCGAACCATTAGAGTAAAACGTTGGCAATTGAACGAGGAACAGGGATCTGTAGTTGGATTCGAGGATATGTCGATTTTTGCCGCGGTCGAACCAAGATGCCGCACGACTTTGAAACTCGACGGGACTCTGAAATATTTCGCAGCGATCCAAGTTATTCGCGCTTTTCTCGAAAACCAGCACGACGACCGATGTCGAACCCTTATAGTAAAACGTTGGCAATTGAACGAGGAACAGGGATCAGTAGTTGGATTCGAGGATATGTCAATTTCGTCCTCCGGACCAAGGTGCCGCACGACTTAGAAACTCGTCGGGACTCTGAAATATTTCCAGCGATACAAGTTATTCGCGCTTTTCTCGAAAACCAGCACGACGACCGATGTCGAACCATTAGAGTAAAACGTTGGCAATTGAACGAGGAACAGGGATCTGTAGTTGGATTCGAGGATATGTCGATTTTTGCCGCGGTCGAACCAAGATGCCGCACGACTTTGAAACTCGACGGGACTCTGAAATATTTCGCAGCGATCCAAGTTATTCGCGCTTTTCTCGAAAACCAGCACGACGACCGATGTCGAACCCTTATAGTAAAACGTTGGCAATTGAACGAGGAACAGGGATCAGTAGTTGGATTCGAGGATATGTCGATTTCGTCCTCCGGACCAAGGTGCCGCACGACTTGGAAACTCTTCGGGACTCTGAAATATTTCCAGCGATACAAGTTATTCGCGCTTTTCTCGAAAACCAGCACGACGACCGATGTCGAACCCTTATAGTAAAACGTTGGCAATTGAACGAGGAACAGGGATCAGTAGTTGGATTCGAGGATATGTCGATTTCGTCCTCCGGACCAAGGTGCCGCACGACTTAGAAACTCGTCGGGACTCTGAAATATTTCCAGCGATACAAGTTATTCGCGCTTTTCTCGAAAACCAGCACGACGACCGATGTCGAACCATTAGAGTAAAACGTTGGCAATTGAACGAGGAACAGGGATCTGTAGTTGGATTCGAGGATATGTCGATTTTTGCCGCGGTCGAACCAAGATGCCGCACGACTTTGAAACTCGACGGGACTCTGAAATATTTCGCAGCGATCCAAGTTATTCGCGCTTTTCTCGAAAACCAGCACGACGACCGATGTCGAACCCTTATAGTAAAACGTTGGCAATTGAACGAGGAACAGGGATCAGTAGTTGGATTCGAGGATATGTCAATTTCGTCCTCCGGACCAAGGTGCCGCACGACTTAGAAACTCGTCGGGACTCTGAAATATTTCCAGCGATACAAGTTATTCGCGCTTTTCTCGAAAACCAGCACGACGACCGATGTCGAACCATTAGAGTAAAACGTTGGCAATTGAACGAGGAACAGGGATCTGTAGTTGGATTCGAGGATATGTCGATTTTTGCCGCGGTCGAACCAAGATGCCGCACGACTTTGAAACTCGACGGGACTCTGAAATATTTCGCAGCGATCCAAGTTATTCGCGCTTTTCTCGAAAACCAGCACGACGACCGATGTCGAACCCTTATAGTAAAACGTTGGCAATTGAACGAGGAACAGGGATCAGTAGTTGGATTCGAGGATATGTCAATTTCGTCCTCCGGACCAAGGTGCCGCACGACTTAGAAACTCTTCGGGACTCTGAAATATTTCCAGCGATACAAGTTATTCGCGCTTTTCTCGAAAACCAGCACGACGACCGATGTCGAACCCTTATAGTAAAACGTTGGCAATTGAACGAGGAACAGGGATCAGTAGTTGGATTCGAGGATATGTCGATTTCGTCCTCCGGACCAAGGTGCCGCACGACTTAGAAACTCTTCGGGACTCTGAAATATTTCCAGCGATACAAGTTATTCGCGCTTTTCTCGAAAACCAGCACGACGACCGATGTCGAACCATTAGAGTAAAACGTTGGCAATTGAACGAGGAACAGGGATCTGCAGTTGGATTCGAGGATATGGCGATTTTTGCCGCGGTCGAACCAAGATGCCGCACGACTTTGAAACTCGACGGGACTCTGAAATATTTCGCAGCGATCCAAGTTATTCGCGCTTTTCTCGAAAACCAGCACGACGACCGATGTCGAACCCTTATAGTAAAACGTTGGCAATTGAACGAGGAACAGGGATCAGTAGTTGGATTCGAGGATATGTCAATTTCGTCCTCCGGACCAAGGTGCCGCACGACTTAGAAACTCGTCGGGACTCTGAAATATTTCCAGCGATACAAGTTATTCGCGCTTTTCTCGAAAACCAGCACGACGACCGATGTCGAACCATTAGAGTAAAACGTTGGCAATTGAACGAGGAACAGGGATCTGTAGTTGGATTCGAGGATATGTCGATTTTTGCCGCGGTCGAACCAAGATGCCGCACGACTTTGAAACTCGACGGGACTCTGAAATATTTCGCAGCGATCCAAGTTATTCGCGCTTTTCTCGAAAACCAGCACGACGACCGATGTCGAACCCTTATAGTAAAACGTTGGCAATTGAACGAGGAACAGGGATCAGTAGTTGGATTCGAGGATATGTCAATTTCGTCCTCCGGACCAAGGTGCCGCACGACTTAGAAACTCGTCGGGACTCTGAAATATTTCCAGCGATACAAGTTATTCGCGCTTTTCTCGAAAACCAGCACGACGACCGATGTCGAACCATTAGAGTAAAACGTTGGCAATTGAACGAGGAACAGGGATCTGTAGTTGGATTCGAGGATATGTCGATTTTTGCCGCGGTCGAACCAAGATGCCGCACGACTTTGAAACTCGACGGGACTCTGAAATATTTCGCAGCGATCCAAGTTATTCGCGCTTTTCTCGAAAACCAGCACGACGACCGATGTCGAACCCTTATAGTAAAACGTTGGCAATTGAACGAGGAACAGGGATCAGTAGTTGGATTCGAGGATATGTCGATTTCGTCCTCCGGACCAAGGTGCCGCACGACTTGGAAACTCTTCGGGACTCTGAAATATTTCCAGCGATACAAGTTATTCGCGCTTTTCTCGAAAACCAGCACGACGACCGATGTCGAACCCTTATAGTAAAACGTTGGCAATTGAACGAGGAACAGGGATCAGTAGTTGGATTCGAGGATATGTCGATTTCGTCCTCCGGACCAAGGTGCCGCACGACTTAGAAACTCGTCGGGACTCTGAAATATTTCCAGCGATACAAGTTATTCGCGCTTTTCTCGAAAACCAGCACGACGACCGATGTCGAACCATTAGAGTAAAACGTTGGCAATTGAACGAGGAACAGGGATCTGTAGTTGGATTCGAGGATATGTCGATTTTTGCCGCGGTCGAACCAAGATGCCGCACGACTTTGAAACTCGACGGGACTCTGAAATATTTCGCAGCGATCCAAGTTATTCGCGCTTTTCTCGAAAACCAGCACGACGACCGATGTCGAACCCTTATAGTAAAACGTTGGCAATTGAACGAGGAACAGGGATCAGTAGTTGGATTCGAGGATATGTCAATTTCGTCCTCCGGACCAAGGTGCCGCACGACTTAGAAACTCGTCGGGACTCTGAAATATTTCCAGCGATACAAGTTATTCGCGCTTTTCTCGAAAACCAGCACGACGACCGATGTCGAACCATTAGAGTAAAACGTTGGCAATTGAACGAGGAACAGGGATCTGTAGTTGGATTCGAGGATATGTTGATTTTTGCCGCGGTCGAACCAAGATGCCGCACGACTTTGAAACTCGACGGGACTCTGAAATATTTCGCAGCGATCCAAGTTATTCGCGCTTTTCTCGAAAACCAGCACGACGACCGATGTCGAACCCTTATAGTAAAACGTTGGCAATTGAACGAGGAACAGGGATCAGTAGTTGGATTCGAGGATATGTCAATTTCGTCCTCCGGACCAAGGTGCCGCACGACTTAGAAACTCTTCGGGACTCTGAAATATTTCCAGCGATACAAGTTATTCGCGCTTTTCTCGAAAACCAGCACGACGACCGATGTCGAACCCTT